>PVJH01003137.1:0-149374 GCA_004026705.1 Nesogale talazaci
ACTGGCCGTAATGAAAGCAAAAGCAATAAACTAACGAGGGGGCCCCACAGTGGCAAGAGGTAAGGCAACAGTCCATTGAGCCCGGTCCACAGTGGATCGGTGGTCAACTCCTTTCTTCTCTTCTCCGAGTCTTCTTGCAGCCACTTGATTTTGTCTCTTACGATTCCAGATTTGTTGGCATAAAGACAGCATCTTTCCTATAAAGCCAAACAAATACCTCCCTGCTCTGCAGCAAGTAAGTCTAAACCTCTTCTATTTTGTAATACTGCTTCTGCTAAAGAATCTACCTGTTCTTGCAAATCTTGTGTAGTGCCTGATGAGGCCTGCATATCCGAGATTAGCTGCCTAGATAACTTGGTATGTTGCAGTTCCAAAGGCCACTGCAGTACTGGTCCCTAATCTTACAAATAGGTCACCTAGTTGCACTGCCCTTTAGCTCTTCTTGCCATGTAATCAAGAGCAGGGATACGGACAAGTTCGTTTCCAGGAATAATATCTATGTCTGGAAGGAGAAAGGCTAGCACACATAACTCTGTCCAGATGCTGGATGACTGGGTAAAAGCCCTATTGCTGCCACAAACAAAAACTGAACTATTAAGAGCACATAAGGAGCCCGTATCATTAACAACACTAGAACAAGAAACAAATCCTGCCACTTCTACAAAATCTCACAAGTATTGTTCAGGAATCTTCCTCTTCCTCCCTTCTTGTATTTATCCCTGTGGGTGTGGGATGTTGGCCCCTCCCCCAGCCTGTTCTCTGCCATGCCCACTTCTGGAGAGAGAGCCCATCTGACTCTGGTTGCTTCCAGCTCTGTAGCTCTCTCTTTTCCTGCATCCTTCCATGCATCCACGCTGTCCTACAGGCACATCCCAATTTTTAACAATTTAACAATGTTTCATGGGATTTTAAATTTAAAATAAATATCCTACAATACTATTTTTGCATTCTTTGAAAATTTTTGTTGCTCAATATAGACCAAATTTTTAATCAAGAACTCTCCCCACACTCCCGCCCTGGTCAATGGTGCCCCACTTAAAATCTGGTCATGTTAGACATGAGGGACATGGAGAAGTTGTTTAGGGCAAGAAGTGAAGAGTGGTCCAGAGGGAAGACACTTCAATGGCAGAATAAATGGTATGGAATACTTGGGGAATTTAGAAAAAGAGCATGTCTTTGGATAAAAAGAGGACAATGGTGAAAGATGTGATCAGGGCACAGATTATACAGTTTATTGGGCAGGTATGTAAACATTTAAGCTAAGGTGATACCAATGTTTGACTTCAGGTCTAAATTAAAACTCCACATTAGATCAAAACGTAGTTTGCCTAAGATCATTTTCTCCTGCTTTTCTGGCAAGAAATTTTGCCTCCTGTGAGAGTTTATCTTATAATTTAGAACGGAGAGAGCCATATTCTATCTTGTTCTAGAAATTCTTGGTTAAAAGCTACTTGTCAAGCATGTTTATACCACTTGCTTTAGAGAAATTGTCTTGGCCAATATTTCCCAGAAGGTTAGGAGATAGAATTATATCATTATAAGCAAAGATGTTGTTCTGCAATTTTATCAAATCTCTGGTAAACATTAAGTGAGAGATTATTGTTAAGAATGTTTGTAGTGGGGCGGGGGTGGGGAGGCAAGTTTGCTGACTCCTTGCAACATTTTTCCTTCCCTTGTACTGTTCCACCTTATTGCCTGTCAACTCAAGGCCTTTGAAGCTATGGTGGACTGTGTGACATGCCAGCCAGTTTGATATCCACAGTCACCCTGAAGGAGGAAGGCAAGACTTTCTCCAGTGATACAGTATTGGAAACCCACAAGAGCAGTTCCTCCCAGTGCTATAGTAACTCCATGAGTCAAAAGCAACCTAATGGCAGTGAGTTCAAATTGAGTCTGGAGTTCTCCCTGATGTTGGGAACACACAGTAGCATTTTTCCTGTGTTTACTATTTTCATGATTTTAAAAAAAATCCTTTAATAAGACTCTTTTTATTTCTGTAAGAGTACAAGTCTGGTATTCCAAAATGACAGACTCAATAAAGAGTTTGATCTGTCCTAGTAGTAGTAGTGTAGTGCTTCAAAAGAGTTCCATGTTTAAAAGATCACTGGACTAGATTTTCATTATCTAGCCAGTTCAGCTCATATAGGGAATGCAATAGAAGTAGGAAAAAATAGAAAGAAGTCAAGTCATTCGTATTCACTTACTGCCATTGAATTGATGCTGACTTATAGTGACCCCATAAGGCAAAGTGAAACTACCCCTGTGTATCTATTCCCTAAGGGAATAGAAATCTTTGTCTTTTTTTCTGCAAAGCAGCTGGTGGTTTCAAACTGCTGACTTTAAGGATTAAAGCTCAGCCTGTAACCATTACATATCATCTCCTTAGAAGGACCTATCTTCTCCTTAGAAGGATTTACATTAGAATTCAGCTCAGCCTCGTCAAGTTCTATCTGGAGAGCTTCATCTGCATGCACAAGTAGAGATGGCTGACTTAGTTTGCAGAGTAATATTTTTGATTACTCAGTGACTCAAATGGAACATAAGTGACTAGGTCATTCTGGCTGTATCAAAAAGAATGAAAGAAAGACACTGGTCTTTGCTGAAGAGAATTCATGGCCATCCTTCTATCCTTTTTAGAGATTCCAACACTTATTTTGCTTATTTAAGCAAAAGTGACATGCTAGAATCAGCCATTCTATGTTGAACACCATTACCCCTCACTAAATGATTCAACGCTAATGGAAGTGATTTTCCCTGCTAAAAGAAGAAATTCTTTTGCAATTATTTTCCATGATTCAATATTGTCTAGTTAGAACACTGAGCAGCAAATGTAGAGCCCTTGCTGTGAAAATACCTACTTCTTTTTTTTTTTAATCATTTTATTGGGGGCTCATACACAATCCTTCCATTGTATGTCAAGCACACTTGTACATCTGTAGCCCTCCTCATTTTCAAAACATTTGCTTTCTATTGAAGCCCTTGGCACTGGCTTCTCATTTTTTCCCTACTGTATGTATTTTTCAATGATTTTTTGGGGGGCTCTTATAGCTCTTGAAACATTCAATACATCATTTGTATCAAGCATATTTGTACACATGTTGCCATATTCATTTCCAAATATTTTCTACTTGTGCCCTTGGTATAAACTCCTCTTTCCCTCTCCTTTTTTAAAAAATAAATCATTTTATTGTGGGTTAATACAACTCCCATCATGATCCATACATATACATCAATTGTTTGCAGGCCATGTTTGCACACTAGTTGCCATCATCACCCTCAAAACATCCTCCCTCCACTTGCATCATTGCCGTGTATTATTTATCTATAATGTAGAATTACTGTGTGCAAATTGCAACCTTACTTGTGACTCTTCTTTCAAAATGGAGAAATCATTCTTTCGATAGCTGTGGTATGTTTATCAACAAATACCTCATAAATTACACTGCAGTTTTACTTGATATAAATATGGTTTATTTCCTTTTGACTGCTATCCAGGTTGAATTCAAATTCCTTGGTAAAAATCACTGCATATACGGAAAGAAGATCTCTAAATTATAATTTTTTGGTACAAACTGTGGCATAATGGCTACTCTTTGTCCTGTTAACTGAAAGGTTAGCAGTTTAGCAGGTTAGCACCTGCTGCCAGGGAATGATGATGCTTTCTACTCCCAGTCTCAGAAACCTATAAGGACAGTCCTATAATTTTCTATATGGCAGTTTTGAGCTGGACCTGACTCAATGGAAGTTCATTTTGAGTTGAAAACAATGCACTTTTAAAAATCTTTGAAAAGATAGAGTTTTCTATTCAAAGGAAAGGAAAAAAATGTTTGAGTTCAGCAGGTTTTATTGAAAACATTATAGAACACCTTCTTTGTCATTGCCCTTTCTAGTTATTCAGATATATTCAATGAAATCAATACCATCTTTGAAGTCACAAAAATATAATACAAATGCAATGCAATTATTAATGTAGGAAATGTTGGAAGATAAGGTAACACTTAAAAAATCAGTGACGACCACTGTTATGGTTATAAACTTATAGCTAGAGAGATTTTTTAAAAATAATTTTACTCCAATAATTAGCTTTTTGGGAGGGGTCTCACAGCCCTCTGTTGGTCGTGGGACCTACCCAGCCTTGCTTCTGGAGAGCCGTTGCTAGATTTGAACTGCCAAGCCAATGGGCCACAGTCCCGCACTCAACCACTACGCCACCGGGGCTCAGCCCCAATAAATAGCTTTGTAAAATGAATTTAGAAGAACTAGAATCTTATTTCTCTCACAGAAAAGTTTCACAACATCTCCCTACTAATTCTATAAATGTCACATTATAAATTATTGTATGTGCAATAACATGAGATAGTACTCTGTAATAATGGATTCATTAACAATGTATTATACTGTATATAACAGACTGTGTATGTGTATACCCCAAAGTCATTAAGTTGATTCTCACTCATGGATCATAGATCACTCATATCTCTATGTAAGCAAACAAGCCACTTGCTTGTTTGGAGGCACTGGTGAGTCTCAAACATGGACTTTGTGGGTAGCAGACTCCACAGAAGCAGCCCTGGGGTTTCTTAGACAGAATAATGCGGATTGTGATTATAACATTATATATGTGTGTGTGCATAAATATCTATAGAGACACATACAATATGCACACACATATATATTTGTATTCTAAATATAACATTGACCACAATAGGAGAGGAGTAAATTTTCACATTTTTACAAGACATATTTTATTAAATATATTCCATTGCTAGTTTTTCTTATATAATCATAATATATTTTATTGTATATATAATTAAATTGTACAACTCTAGCAGAGTAAATTGTAGTTAAATGCTTATCATGTGACCAAAAAGAGGTCAGTTCAGAATGACATGGAAGTTTATATTGTTTTCCTGTTCTTATTTTGTATTCATGGGAAGAACCCAACATGTAAAGGAGTAGGGACTCTAGGTCCTTGGCCAAGACCTCTGCCTATTTGTCTCATAAAAGTACAAAAGATAATCTGATGACTTTGTAAGCTGTGATGTCATATTTAGCACAGAAAATGAGCCAATTAAAATTCTGAGCTTTTTATAATTTTTCTTTTGTACCTGGAAATATTTTGTATCATATTATTTGAAGAGAAAATAGTTCTTTTTTAGAATTGTTTAGTGCCAAGTTTTAAAATTGTAGTAACATATCTGCAGCCTAAAATCTAACAGGCTATTTCAATAAAATTACATTTATGTTTTTATGCATATGAATAAAGACATTCCACAGAAAATATCTAAAATGTGATGATACATATTTTTGTTTACTTATATGTCCTTAAATCTTATGCATCACAGTTCATTTTACTTCATTATGCTCCACTTTAAAATATTAGAATCAGCAAATAAAATACTTTTATGACATGTATCTATTAAGAGAAAGTAAGTCTAAAGGCTTTAGTACTACTGTAGATCTCTAACAATAAATAACCTACGACAGCTGTTCTACCTCACAGAATGGAAATAAAAATGAAAAAGAAAACCCAAACCCCAGAAAAGCTAGAAAAAGAATAAAAGGTTCTAATAAAATCAGGTGAAACATTCAAAGATATGAACTAATTGTCTTAATCATACAGTCTTGTCCTCTTTGAAGAAGATTTTTTTTTGTGAGTTTGTTTTCATTTCTTTTGTTTTGTGTGCTTAATATTTACTAGAAGTTTATACTTATGAAGACACTTGCCTCACTACAGCATTCCTAACACCCTTTAGAGAATTAAACATAAATAAAGTCATTCATTGTCAGGTACCAATTGCTGAAATTCCTATGTTAATGCCTTGCAAATAGATTTATGTTAAAAGGTTAATATAATTTTACAGATTTATGATAGCATCTTCTTTAACAATGCTTCATTATAGAATACCAAATCCTCAATCCCACGGAGTTATTGCTGGCTCATAATGGGTTTCTGAGACTGGAGCTGTAGAATGCCCAGTATTTCCCCTCGGAGCTGGTGGTGTTTTCAAACTGCCGTCCATGCAGATCACAGCCTTAACCAACAGCTACACCATGAGGGTGCTTTCTTTAGAGAATATTTAAGGTAAAAAGGAATGTCTGCATTGTCACCCAACCCAATCTGTTCACTTATTGCCATTGGACTGTTTTTACTCTGATAACTTTTATATCGTTGTGTTCTAAGACTTGGAGAAAAATGAATTGCTCAGATATTTGCTTTCGTAACACAGGTATCATGAATTAAGTGACAAGGGTAAGTTTATGTTGCAGTTTCTCAGGTGAGCAAATGCATACTTAGCTATCATATGATCATTTGTGTTCATGCATGACTATGTACACAAACACACACACATACACATACATAGGGCTATTGTCTCTATTTTGTATACTTGTTGTAGTATGATTTTTCAGAAATTTAGAGTATCCTGAAAAAAAATCAGGCCTTAAAAAAAGAAAGAAATTATTCGAGGGAAATGCAACAATGCCCTAATGGCAGATTTAGCTCTTGTCTTAAATGGAGGGAGAAAATAAAACTCCCAGAAGACTTGAATAAGCACCACTGTAATCCTGAGCGGGATGCCATAGAATTGTCTCTAAGCACAAAAACTCATTTTGATTTTATGCCTCTTAATGCACAAGTACTTAAACTGGGTAAACATTTCTAATAAATCCTTGCTTTACTAGCAAATATTTTTAACATCCACTTTATGACTAACATGCCATGCAGTTTTCAAAATGAAGGAAGACAAAATGCTTGTAATTATGTGCACAGAAACAAGACAGAGAAAAGAACAAAACAATAACAAGGTTGGGCAAACAACCTGGAGGAGAAAGCAATGGGAACTAAGGGTCCAGGGGGGACATGGGCAAGGGGGAGGTGGGGGAAAGGAAGTGTTGTCAGCAAACGCAGGTACAGGGCAACAAGTGATCCAAAATCGGTGACAGGAACGGTGTAGGCATTCTGGTAGGCCTTGATCAAGGATAATGTAACCATCAGGAATTACTGAAACCTAAATGAAGGCTGAGCCTAGTAGTGGGACAAGAGGAAAGTAAAAGGAAATGGAGAAAAGAACTAGGAGCAAAGCGCATTTGTGGAGGTCTAAATAAAGGCATGTACATATGTAAATATATTTATATCAAAGGTAGGAAGAGATTTATATGCCTATATTTATAGGTTTAGGATTAAGGTAGCAGATGGTCATTGGGCCTCCACTCAAGTACTTCCTTAATGCAAGAACAATTTGTTCTATTAACCTGGATACTCACCTTCCTGATATGATCACTGAATACAAAGGAGGTGCATAAACAAAAATAGAGAATAAAGCTGATGGTGTCTGGCTATCAAAAGATATAGCATCTGAAGTCTTAAAGAAATGAAGGTAAACAAATGGCCATGTAGCTCAGAAACAACAAAGCCAACATGGAAGGAGAAAATCAGCCAGTGTGACCATAGGTGTCAAAGGGATCAGTTATCAAGCATCAAAGAACAAAAATGAAATCATTGTGAATGGGGGGGGGTGGGGGTGTGTGGATTGAGGAGCCAAGGCCCATCTGTAAGCAACTGGATATCCCCTTACAGAAGGGTTGGGGCAAGGAGACAAGCCTGTTCAGGGTGTAGTGTGGCAATGATGAATGACACAACTTTCCTCTAGTTCTTAAAAGCTTCCACCACCACCTCCAGCCCCACTGTCATGATCCCAATTCTACCATATAATTTCAGCTAGACCAGAAGAAGTACACTGGTACAGATAGGAACTGAAAATATAGGGAATCCAGGGCAGATGATCCCTTCAGGGCCAGTAGTGAGAGTGGCAATATCTGGAGGTTGGGGTAGAAAAGGGGAACGAATTACAAGGATCTACATATAACCTCCTCCCTGGGGGATGGACAACAGAAGACTGGGTGAAAGCAAACATTGGACAGTTTAGATATGATAAAATAATAATAATTTATAAATTATCAAAGGTTCATGAAGGCCGAGGGAGTAGTAAGGGAGGGGGGAAATAAGGAGCTAATACCAAGGACTCAAGTGGTAAGCAAATGTTTTGAGAATGATGAGGGCAGCAAATGTACAAATGTGCTCAACACAATGGATGGATAGATGTGAATTGTGATAAGAGTTGTACTAGCCCCCAATAAAATGATTAAAAACGTAACAAAATATTTTAAATAACTAAAAAAGTTTCCAATTGTCAGTTCTATTAATTATTAAAAATTTTAAAGTTCTTTGAATGTTAAATAACCATATTTGTAAGGTAGCACATGTAACTAACATGTGATCTGTGCTTATGCAATTTAAAGCAAATTTTAGAAAATGTAATACTTTGCTTTCCTTTGGTTCTTATAAAAACTAATAACACCTATGACTTTAGTTGACCCTACGCAGACACTGATCAAATTAACAAATAAATTTAAAGTTCTATTTTATTAGCCTTCATAAAATCATTGCAAAAAGTCCAACAATGGTGAGTTTGGTGTTTTATATATTCAATGTCCTATCTACTTCAATAACTCTTTCAGAATGATTCTTGATGAATGGCAAAAACAAGAACAGAGTTTCATGTTGTTGCTATTGTTAGGTGCCTTCAGGTGGGTTCCAACTCATAGCCACCCTGTGTACAAGAGAATGAAACACCCCTTGATCCTGTACCAACCTCACAATTGTAATTATGTCAAGTCCATTGTTGCAGACACGGTGTCAATCTATCTTATCAAGGGCCTTCCTGATTTTTGCCCCTCCATTTTACTAAGCATGGTGTCCTTTTCCAGGGACTGGCTTCTCCTAATAACATTTCTGAAGTATGTACACTGAAATCTTGCCATCCTTGCCTTAGGCATATGAAACTAATTTATTCTTCAAAATGTATTCAATGCCTCCTGTTTGCTTCTCTCGAAAAATAAGGATCAGTCAGGTTTGGTGTCTGCATCTGGAGAGAGACCAAAAGCAACTCCAAAATTTCAAATTTTATGTAGATTGTACTGATGAGAAATAATTGGTTAACATAAAATATTTTAGCAGTAGGTTGGTATCATTCAAAGCTTGTATATTTTTTCTATTCTTAAATATATTTATTTTAATCAAATATTTTATATAGTTTATCATTTATCAAATATTTTGCTTAATCTTTGACTTTTAACAATTTACAGGGCTACTTTAAAGGCATTCTGTGTTAGTCTGAGTAGACTAGAGAAACAAATTCATAGACATTCATATGTGTATAAAAATTACTTTGTACAAAGAGTAATTGTACATTAAGAAAACATCTAAGCCCAGTACAAATCAAGTCCATAAGTTCAATATTAGCCCATATATTCAATAGCAATCTATAAATTCCTCTTCAGACTTGTGCAACACATGCAATGATTTTGAATGCAGGAAGATCACAGGTTAGGGAGTGGAAAGTCATGTGGATCCAGTGGTGGTGGAAACATCTTAGTACTCACATGGATCCCCACATGGTCCATCCAACTCCAAGGATCTGGTTGTCATCAGTATATGTCTCTCAGAGAATGAACATGGGTCTCACCTGCAGTAAGCTAGCTATCTCTTTAGTGCCTCCAATTGAGGTTATCAAGCTGTGACCATATTGACAGCCTAAGCTCCACCCTTTCACTCTTAATAGTCTCAAATTGATAATAGATTATGTAACTACCACTTGCTTATCATTTTCATGGTAATAAAGAATAGAAGAATCCACTTACCTGCAAATATTCCATTTTATTTAGAAAAGTTCATTCTTAATATTAAGCAGAATTGAAATACACAAGGGAAAAACTAAATAACAATAACATTGAATGACAATGAAAATTAAATGAATAAAAAGCTCTTCTCTACTTCAATAACTTTATTGTAATCCTTTGGAGCTTTTTATGTTCTCTGAGGTGAGGGAAGCAGCCCTGGTGTCACCGTGTGTTATGCATTGGCTGTTCTCTACAAAACTGGTATTTAAAACCCACTAACTACTCCATAGAAGAAAGATGAGAGTAAACTGCCTGTTCCCATAAATAACTACAGTTTCAAAAAACTATATAGAGTCACTGTGAATCAGAATCCACTCTGGAAGTAGATTTGGTTTGATTTTTTTTTTTGGTTTGATTTTTTTAACAAATAAGAACATAAATAGGAAGCTTGTAAAGGAGTTCACTTTTGATAATTTAAGGAGGCATGTCCTCAAATTGATTGTGGTTCATAGTTCAAAAATCTGTTGCATATGCTTTCTTTTAGGTATTGTAGCTCTTGTATTTTACAAAAATATTTTTGTGAGATTATTTTACATGGCAATATAACCCAAAAACTCTCTTACCTATGTCAGAAGTGATGAAAACTTAGTTTACACAGTAATGCATGATATAAGATTGTAAATGTCAGTCATTGTTTCTGTGAATAAAGTGCATTATTAGATAATTATAAATCATTTTTAGAAGCTATTTATCAAGGTTTGATGATGTTATTAGTAGAAACTTTGCATAGTTGATCCATACACATCTTAGTTGATCAGACTGATTTGTCCCAAATTTTAGGGTGCAAATATTGAATTATTTAATATCTAAGTCGTTTTCGGAACAATGGGTGAGTATAACAGTAATACTAATATTAATATATTCCTTATAATTAATATTAATTAAATCAGACATATTTCCAGTAAGTCAATTTCCTTATAATAAAGGTTCATTTCTCTGACTTACTATATACAGATGTGCAAGCTCTGCAGGGAGGATGAATTAACGCTCCTCTGTCTTGTCACTTCAGTGACATGAAACAGATTGAATGAATATGGTCATAATGCTCAATATTTCCTTTTTAGGCAGAGTAAAAAGCCATTAGTAGTTATTTCAGGATTACTGTGTTTTCTATACTTGTAAATTGATTTATGGTATTAGCAAAGCAAGTGATTGAATCAAAGCCAGTTAATTTTCATTGCACATTTTTTTCATCTTCTTTTGTTTGAAGATGCTGAGTGATTCAGATTACACTTCCGGCTTACAGAAATGTGTTGATCCTGATTTCAGAACCTAGAGAATAGTTTACTGTAAGACCTGACAATCCTGTAGAAATGAGTTTTTTATAAAAGGACGCTATAAGTTAGAGGGTAGCAAAGGTGACAGTCCTCCCATTATGAAAATATTAATTAGTCATATATCAGACACCTTATTTCCTGCAGCTCAGTGATTCTTAAGCCCTTTTGATGTGGTAAGGAAATAAAATGTAAATAATTCCAATTTACAGCAAAGTTCCATGTTATTATACAAACCCATTGGATTATTTTTTAAAATGCAATTTGGATGTCAGTGTCATTATGGCCCCTTTCTTATTGGCTGTCATAAAGTTGTTGATCTATTTAAAGCTGGGGAGGGGGGGTTGATGATTTAGTGTGGACTGTGTGTATGATATTCATGCTAATATCTAGAATCCTTGGTGGCCCAAACAACTTACTGCAGTTTCTCAATGGAGAGAAATGTCAATATAGCATTTTGGGGACTGTATACATTCCATTCTTTCTTTAGAAACAGCAGATGAACTGTCCCTCACATCATTGCTACATGTAGTTGCTGCCATAGAAATTAATGTTTTTTTAAATAGTGATAATAAAAATTGTCTTCCCTGTTGCCACTTCAGATTTTCAATGTTACATTTTGTATTTGAAAATTCAACCTTGAATCTGAACCCTGGTGGCTCAGTGGTTGTGTGAGGGACT
This sequence comes from Nesogale talazaci, assembly GCA_004026705.1. Taxonomy (NCBI): domain Eukaryota; kingdom Metazoa; phylum Chordata; class Mammalia; order Afrosoricida; family Tenrecidae; genus Nesogale; species Nesogale talazaci. The sequence continues at coordinate 11,697 of PVJH01003137.1, forward strand.
GCGGCCCATAGTGTTGACGGTTCAAATCCAACAGCAGCTCTCCAGGAGCAAGGCTGGGCTTCCTACTCCCACCAGGGCAGTGATGCAAAAAAAAAAAAAAACTCAACCTTGATATGTTTGTGAATAATTACTGAGAGAAAATGCAAAGACTTTGAATGTGCTATGCTTTAAGAACTGCCATTCTCAGTGCTTCCGGCCACTCTTGGTTGTACCCACATTCTGTTCTGTCCTTACTTTGAAAGGCAGGCATATTAATTTAAATACTACTCCCTCAAGGGATCAAAAAGTTTTCAGTAAAATCGGATCATTACAAAATGCTATGTCTAGGGTTTTGAACAAACCTGATGTCACTACTCGTAACTAGAGAAAAATAATAAATAAATAAATAGGGAATTGTTATTATGCATGATATATAAAAATACTCAGAATTTCTCTTCCCTTTAAAAGGTTGGGATATGTATCATTGTGCAAAATGAGTGTTTAATTTAAATCTCTTTTATTACCTTTACCTTTTTGTGCTTCATGGATGGAATTTAAAGCAGTCTCACACAATGCAAAACAGGTGAATTAAGAAGGAAAGCATAAAGAAATTTCAAAAGACAACAGGTATATACACTAATGGTTACCTAGAGTCAAATAATTGCTATAAACAGAACTTACATATCCTATTGTTGAACATTGATTTTCCAAATCCTAAAATCAATAAGGAATACTATGGCGTTACAATGTTCTTCTGATGAATGAACAGAACATATGTACTGATATATAAAGAGGTCTCACATTTTCTATAATTAGCTGTATGAGATGGATGGCAGAGTTTTCTTAACCTAGCCCATTAGTTGTTTGTTTTGTTAGTTGGTTTTAAAGGTATGCTAATAGCTATTTTCTCGAATTTTCTCACTTTCAGCAAGAAATATTATTGTTACTGATGTTGAAACATTTTAGTTTATTTTCAGAATTCACAGATTGAAGAGACTTTAGAAGCATTTTTGTTATGGAAATATTGAGACCAATGTAAAATTAGAGCAGGCTTCAAAAGTTTGGGGGAACATCCAATTGTCTTTTGATTTCATTTTACATGAATTTGTTGAGTCTCTTCTGTAGGTTGATAAACCCCCATTTGCATATTTTTCAACTCTAATCATATCCTCTCTATTTTAACTGGCGATTTCTATGTGGAAGACCACCCCCTAAGAAGGATTTAATACAATAAAATTAATATTTATAAATCTACTGTTCTATGAAATAGTTATGTTGACCTCAATCAGGTCTAGCTTTAGTCAGGCTTGCCTGACTCTAGTACATGTGCTAAGTTGGCAAGTCATCAAGAATTAGCTGGTTCACAATAACTGGCCTTTCATGGTTGGTGGTTTACTATTTGATAGCTTTGGAAAAAGGCAATAGGGACTGGCCTGGGGTTGTTCTAATGATAGCTGGGTAAGGTTTCAAGAGATAGTCATTGTGTGGAGCATATTTTAGACTTAGACTCAGAACCAGTATAATCATGGGTTCTATTACTTTCTTGGTCAAAGCAAGCCACAAAGTCTACCACATACAAAAAGTGAAGAAGTATGTTATTGTTGTTTTTTCCAAGCAGCGCAGAATTTTATTTTTGAAGTGCGTTGGTCTAGTTGCCATTTGCATGCTTGATTTCTTCAGCATTAAATCTTGGTTCCAGTGTAGCAGGGCTGGCTGTCCTAAGGACCACATATGATGCCATCTAAAGAACCCTCTCTCCTAGGTTCCAGATGTCATTATTGGCCCCTGGTCACTCTCAGACTACAGTTAAGTTCCTGGGTCCTGAACTGAATGGATGACGTTTTTGAAGATCCCAATATAGTATTGATTATGATACACTAGGTTAACAAATCTCTGTCCCAATTCTTCTACCTCCTCCTTGATAAGAATAAGGCTTCCAGGAAAGTCTAACAGAGACTCCCATATACCACGAATAAAATAGCTTTTGCGAATCAATCAGATTTGCTGATCAATGATCATGTGAACACAGTTATTCTTCTTTACAATGTCTTGAAGTTGGTCTATTAGACAGGTGGTGTTGTCATTGCTCAGGACAGAGAGGCCCATGTCCTGGAGGACTTGATGGAGTTCCTGAGACAGCTGCTTACTCACACTCAGCATGGCCTCCTAAGGTCTGGAGTCAATGTCTTCTGTCAGGACCTTGGTTACAAATTTTAATTTATCCACAGATGTAGGTGATTTAAATAAAACATTTCCAGAGAAACTTCTGGCCACTAGCAAGATTGATGCCAAGACAATGAGCTGATCCAACTCAGATGTCATTTGTTTCAGTCTATCTCTGTCCATTAGGAAAGTCTCAGGAAACTTATCATCTTCTGTATCCCAGAGAAGGAGGTTTAGGCAACCTTGGTATAGCACAATTGTGAGGCTGGGGGTATCAAAACTATTAGAGGAGGAACTAGTAGATTCTAAACATGAAGGTGATATGCTTTGGTTAGCCACTTGGTGGTGTGAAACAGGAGATTAGGTTTCTTGCTGAAGAGTTCCTGGAATTTAGCTCATTCCTACTCAATGGAATGTTCCTGCAAGTAGGTTTGGGTCGGGCAGGGTTCTCTTAGAGAAATAAAACCAGGACACTAGTAATTCTTTTTATATATTTATATAGAAAGAAGGGTATATAAGATAGGAAAGAAATAGTTAACTATCCGTAAGGCAGTACAAACTGCTCGGTGCAACTCACTTGCATGAGACAGCTAGAAGACTAGCAGTCCTTCAAGTCTTGAGGGCCTCTGAGTAGTCCTCTGTAGAGCAATTCAGGCTATCTTGTCACAGGCAGCAAACAGCAGAGCAGGTCACCAACAGTCAGCTAGATGACAGAGTCCAACAGTCCCCAGCTCAAGAGATGTATATCCCAGGAGCGTGGCAAAGTAGGGCTTGAAGGAACCACGACTCATAGCTCCACAGTCCACGATTAGGTGTCCCACAGGTAGTGTTGCTTGGAGGTCGAGGCACAGGATGAAGAAGGCAGCTGTGTGGTCTGAAGTTCCAAAACCAAGAGACAGGGCAGGACTCGCTGAGCCTTTCCTATCTCTGCCCTTCAATTCATCCCGTGTGTTCATTGACTGTGCCATCACAACAGACCCACCAATCTTCTGTGGCCATGTTGGCATAACAAACCTAGCCATCAGAAGGTCAAAGATTTTGGATAGAGTAACTTATCATGTCCACTCTCATTTGGTCAGAACAGGGAAGATGCCCTTCAATAGAAACACAGGATCTGTTGTGTCTTTTAGTTTCTTCACTGCTGCATGTCGAACTGGGGCACACAACTGGGACATCAAATTAAGAATGTCGTTAGAGAGATGGTTCACATCCAGGGCCCCATGTTCCAATTCTTGCTTAAGAAGATCCACGTCTAGATTTTATTCTGTCTCATTTTTAGGCGAATTTGGCATGGTAACTTTAGCGATAGTAAGGCCTCTTTAACATCTTTTAAAAGTTGAAGAACACTGGCAAAGTCAAGGGGAGTACATGGCAGTTGTTCTTTAAGATGGTTCTCAAAAGCGTCATACATTTTTTCTGTGAGTTTGCTTTCTGGGCTGTTAGGAGGTAAAACCTTTTATTCCACACTGAAATTGATTTACTACAATTTCATGAGCAATGCTCATTTTAGAAACTTCCTTAATTGTATATATTAATTCTGCAGCAGATGGACCTTCAGAGCCTTCAGAGCATTTTCAAGTGAGTGGGCTTCTTAGCAGCCACTCTTGTCTTCCTGGCTTTGCTCTTGTGTTTTAGACACAGGAGACATATTTACTTCTTCAGGTGATCATTCTGGGAGGCAGTTTTCTTGGTCTTAGGCATCTTGATGTTATCTAGATTCCCTCCTGGACCTGCTGGCCATCCAGTGGAGCTGTGGTCTGCTGAAGAAGTATTTTTATGGTAGGAAGAAAACTTTTTTTGCAAAGGATGTGGACTCAAAAGGAGGAGAATTTGTTCCTGAAATAAATCCTTCTACTTTCCCTTCCTGATTTTTTTATTGTTATCAGGTTGATGCTGACTCATAAGGACCTTATAGGACCTTATAGTACAACTGCCTCTTTGATATCTCAAGACTGTAACAGTTTGCAAAGCAGAAAGCCCCATTTTTTAACCATGGAGTAGTGGTTTTGAATTGTAAAACTTGCAGATATAACCTCACCTAATACATTTGTTGATGAGTCCTCTGAATTAATTGTTTGACCAATAAATGCAAGCATGTCTCTGAGACATTGAACTTCTGTTTCAGACCACTGCAATCAATGGATTCTTATGAATTTTTTGTTGTTTCATTGCATATAAAATTATGTTTACATGATACAATATTCTTTAGGAGTCTAAGTGGTGCTCTGGGGAAGAAAGATGAGGCTCTCTATTCTACTAATGAGTTCCTAAAGACCTTTCTATTCTTCTAAAGATGTACAGTCTCAGAAATGCACACAGTTTCTGTGGGTTGATGCTGTGAGTCTGTGTCAACTTGATGGGGATGAGGGTGTTCTATTTAAGTATGCAAATACATTCTGAAATTTTTGAAATATTTCAATAACTACCAAAATGTGACACAGAAACACAAAATGAGCACATGCTTTTAGAAAAATGGCTTCATTAGACTATTTCAAGGCAAATTTACCACAGACCTTCATTGTCTGCAATGCAATGTCTGTGAAATGCAATAAAGCACCACTCAATAAAATGACAATATGTTTGTGCTTCAGTAAAAACTTTTATTTTTAATGTATCATGGAATTTTTAATGTAATATATAAAATGTTTTCAATGTAATAGCTATCATAGAAGATATTATATTATCTGGATCATAATATTTTAATAGATAATCTTACTAGCAACTTTAGCTATTATTTTTTTCCAACTTTAACTATCATTATCAGCACTAGTAGCACATATAATTTTTTCCCTATGGTAATTTTTTCCCGATATTAACTTATGAATACTGTATACTGGTGTGCTGTGGGGAAGACACTATTAGCTTCCTTTGTAGAGATCAGTTAGAGTTTGGAAAAATGGAAAAGGCCATTGTTTTGAACATATGTTTTCTTGAGTGCATTCTTCATTATATTATTTACCACACTTTATTCACTTCTGCTCAGCAGGACACAATAACTTTGCATGTATGTAAATCTTTGGGATCCTTACATAGCCCTGCCCCCTGGTGTTGGATGGCTAACCACAGGCTGACAGCTCCCAATTCTGAGCTACTTTGCAGAAGAACAATGAGGTTGTCTGCTCCTGTAACTATTTGTTGCATTAGAGATCCTTTATAAGGTCCTTGGGAGCCAGAATTGATTTCATGGAAGCGTATTTTTTTTGTTTGCTTGTTGCTGTTTGGGGGAGCCTTAAGAATCCTGGGTGGTACATATGCTCGATCACTGATTGAAAATTTGGAGATCAAAATCTACAAAGTCCTCCCAGGAGAAAGGCTTGGCCATTGATTTTTGAAAAACCGGCCATTGGAAAACAGGGAGCATCATTCTGCTCTGTGACAATAAAGGGCTAGCAATCAGAATCCACAAAAACTTTGATTGATGAATTCTTAGTTGTGTACATTTTTCCAAAACTGAAATATATATATATATATATATATATATGAATATCACTAAGTATATGGGAAAACAAAATATTTTAAAACTGTTTGTAGTAAATATTATACAGTTCTTCTTGAAATGGTTGAATTATTAAATTATATGATGTATAGACAAAGTGCCAATAAAACTAGTTTTGAAACAATTTTTAAATAGCCACTGGTTTTACAGGAGTTTTTGAAATAGGTTCAATGGACAAAGGCTGGACTGACTAGATTTTTAATTTTCTTTTAGAGGATGACTTTAAGGTAAGGTAAGAGTAGGTTATATCTGGCTTTGTCACATTGGAACAATTTTAGGAACATATGAGATGATATAAGTTCATCTTTGGTAACCTTGGTGATTTTATGTTATAGGCCACTGTATAGTTGGAGAGCAAAGGATTTGAATTTTATATTATTGAATTGGAAGCAACCCTCTCTTGTGCAAGCCTGACTCCATGCTTTTGATTGTTAATCAGTGTATCATGAACCTCTATTATTCATACCTGAGAAATTAAGACAGGTCTTAAAGGATCACTTGCATGATTTTATTGTTGAAAAACAGGATCTCTAAATAGAGCGTCCACTATGCATTCTGACAAGAAAATTATCACTGACTGGCTGGGCTGAAAGCTATTGCTGAGCTGTCGTCATCACTTAATTGAGTTCTGCTTCCAGGGTGTTACATTTTAATTTCCAATGACGTTTATGTAACAATCTCTTAACAAAAAAGTCTCAGGTAAATTGAATCTAATCCCTGCAGGAGATAAGATCCAATGTTAAATTAACCGTTATCCCTAGTCTGGTGTCATTAATGTTTGCTTTGTCTCTTAATATATAGTCTTATTTCACTCCAATTGTGTCCTCTTTCCTTATGAGAGAGAGCTGCTTGGACCAAGCCCATATACTTATAGGTACTAAAGCTTGAAAACTCAGATCATAGCTAGCAATTTCTATCTCTAAGCTTTTTAACCATAGCAGTTAGAGACCAGTGAACTTGCTCATCCAAATCAGGATATTAATTGAGGATGTTCTCACTTATGTGACTGGTTGTTATTTTTATTCCCTCTTTTAGGGTAGAATGACATATATTAATGTGACAATATGGCTTCCGAATAGCATCATGGTGTTGAAAGCCTTGGTCTTTATAAATAGAGAGCAGCTTATTAAAGAAAGACATGAGAAATCCTTAAAGCACTATAATGGATAAAAGATTTCAAGCAAAGAATGATCTGCAATTATAAACAATGCATTTATACAACTATGATCAATCTGTTGCAGATTAGAAAGTGTAATAAATATCCCAAAGAACAAGCATTGATATTTTCCTTAGGCTTTTCAACTAAGGAATGCTCAATGTCATCTCTAAATGTTAACAAACATGTAGCACTTAGTTTACCTAGTTTAGCGAGAGTTTGGATTTTATAAAACAAGAGCAATTTTTGCACATTTTGTTGATATTTTTTGGAATAGAGTTAATTCTCCTTATTCTCTGTAGTTACGACCCATGGAACCCCCTTCAAACACTGACAATCCTGGTGATGCTGTAAGTTTAGACCCACCAGTTGAACCTGGAGTGAAATATGACTACTGGTTCCTATAAAGAGTTAAAGTCCTGGAAATCACCCAATGGTACAAGAAGCCTTGCTCCTAGTGAAAACACAGGGCTAGATTCATAGGAAGCTCTGACCTATCGATATAGCATCTTGTGTTATTATGTTTCTGTTTAAAGACAACTTTTTTGCTGCATTTATTAGCCATGGTTTCATTTGACTCATAAGAACCTATGATTAATAAAAGGAAACATTTTCTATTCCTGTGACATCCTCATAGTCATTATGTTTTAGCAGATTATTGCAGTCACTGTGTCAGTCCATCTCATTGAAAGTAATCTTTTTTGCTGACCTTTTACTTTATGAGATCCTTCTCCAATGTTTGGACTCTCTTCTACAAAGTAAAAAGATCACCTTCTTCCAGTTTCACAGCTAATGGGTATCTTGCTGTATTTCATTTAAGATTGATATGTTTTTTCTTCTGGTAGTCCATGGTGTATTCAATATTCATTGTCAATAGTATAATTGTAATGCATCTATTCACATATACTAAATGTCTTCCCATAAAAAGAAATATACTTTATTTAATGAACATTCAATTAATTGCACACTAATACACTAAATGGTTAAGTGCCGATGCATTGACAGTGAATTCATGGTCAATAGCACTATAATTCTTTCATCAATGTAGTTTACCTAACACATATTTTTTTTTCTCAATGCATATTGTTGAGCAAATTTATGCTTGTAAGAACAACAGAAAGTACTATCGATTGGAATAGACTGGGAAATAGACTATGGAAATAAACTGGGTTTTGTTGCTTGAGGCATTTATTATTCCATACCTATTGAGATTCAGTTTGAATAAAACTGAATAAGCTGCAATGCTTGGAATTAAATATTACAGATATAGTTTGTTTCTATCTATATTGTTATTAGTTACTAGTTCAAAATAAATACAATATATATTCAGTGAGAAGGAAAATCACATACATAAAAAGCTGATATTACAATTAAGAAAAAAAATTATTATTTGCAGGAGTGCATTCTAAACAATGAGAAGATGTGTTACATCAAATTTCACTTTCACATGTTCTATTAAAAATTAAGTTGGAAAGAGAAAGAAAGGAAACTGAAACTTAAACATCATTCTAGCTAGTAAATTTGGAGTGAAAGACTATCCAGATTAAATGGAAAATAATTGATTATGCTATTTACTCCTTGAACTAGACCCTCCTTTATGAATTTCAGTTGATATCCAAGTCCTTCTCCAGAATTTTTATTTTTTCTCTTCTTTATAACTTACTAGAATAAAAGATTACATTTGTAATTCTTATTGCTGACTCAAAAAGAATTAGGTGCCTGATATAAAAATTAAATGTAAAAAAAGCAACATTTTAATGAAATTAACTAAAGCTAGTCTATTAGTGGAATCCATTTGAAATTGAAGAGCAAGTTCATCAGAAATTAAAATAATTACATATATAATCTTCAATGCTGATTAAAAAATATTTGCATTCCATAAAGACCAATTGTGATAGAGTCATTTTTGAGTAAAATTTACTCAATATATAGCCCTCACATTCCTTGCAACATACTAGCATCATCTACCTAAATAGTTTATATGACTTAAACATGTTATTTATTTGAAATGGTTTCTGGTTTATGATGTAACATATAGTAAGCACATTCTAAATACAAAGAGGGATGACTAATTATATTTATGTGAAATTATTAGATAATAGTTTCTTAAAGAAAAAACTATTTACATTCTAGGTTGATACTTTATACGCTATGTACTAATATGCTGTCCTTTTTTTTTTAATGTCTCCAGTCTAACTACATTATCCTCAGCTGTACAACGTGATTCTTTCTGGTTTATCTCTTTCCTGAAGAGCAATGGAGATGTTGTCAAGTGGAAGAGGATTGTTTGTATGTCTAATTTTCTTCCAGTTAATATTCTCAACAGCAATTGAAATACCACTCTCAGGTAAAGTTACTGAAGTTAGTAACTTTCATGTATCCCATATTTGATATATTTTTTAAGTAGAAAATTGGTAGATGGAGAATGTATTTCTTCTGACATGGTATGTTTTCTACTAATTTGTTATCAAAATTCAATATAGTATTTTTAGATATTTGGATGAAGTATATTTGGCTGTTACTATTTTGCAGCTTAGACTTTATTGTTTATAATTCTGCTCTTGATTATTGGGAAGCATGGAGAAAATGAAACAAAATCAAGCCAGTCTCCATACATCTCTGTCTCCATCTCTCTATATGATATGCCATTTTAATATAAGTCTAAGATTGTCTGCAACAGTTTAAGAAGCTTTTACTTTTAAAACTCAGATAGTTTAAGAAGAGTTGTAATACTAGAGTTACTGAAATTAAAAGAAAAGGATTATATAAACATTGCATGAAAAGTCCATTGATATCTCTATATCTAAATATTTAATATGTCTGTTAATTCCACTCCAATCAATTGATAAACTTAAATGTTCAAATTAGCAAACTCAAATTTATCATGTAACAAGAAACACATTCTATAGATGATATGGCATTATAAGTCAAAGATGGTCTATAATACTGCAAGCATATTTTACTTTTATATATTCAGGTCAGTTTAAAGATAATAATAATTGAGGAAAAACTGGAACTCAATAGGAAGAAACTGAATAGACATTACAACAATATAGCCAGAAGTTAGTAGCTTTATTGAAATATGATTATATTTTGTCACATATACTCATAAAAACCTGTTGGATTTTTAGTTGTGCTAAATGTGTTAGGTCAGGTTAATTAGAGAAACAAATACTTTTTCTTTTTTCTTTTAAAAAGTATTTGAAGGTAAAATTGGGATCATGATAGTGGGGTGTGAGGAAGCATTTAAGAACTAGTAGAAAGTTGCATATTTCATTGTTACAACACTGTACTTTGACTGGCTAGTCTCCTCCATGAGACCCTTCTTTAAGGGCATGTCATTTCACCTACAGATGGACTTTGGGTCCCCAATCTGTACTCCCCTCATTTGCAATGATATAATTTTTAGTTATTTGACTCCTGATACCTGAACACTTAGACACCTTGTGGTCACACAGACTGGTGTGCTTCTTCCATGTGGACTTGGTTGCTGCTGAGTTAGATGGCTGCTTGTTTACTTTCAAGCCTTTAAGATCCCAGACACTGCATCATTTGATAGACAGGCACCATCAGCTTTCTACACCACATTTGGTTATGCACACACATTTGTCGTCGGTGAATATATCAGGAAGGTAGGCATGTGATGTAATGATTTTTAGCTCCTTGAGGCCTGATAACTGACCCCTTTAACACCTCATGGTCATACAGGCTGGTGTGTTTCTTCCATGTGGGCTTTGCTGCTTCTGAGCTAGATGGCTGCTTTTTTACTTTCAAGCCTTTAAGACCCCAGACACTATATCTTTTGATAGCCAGGCACCATCAGCTTTGTTCACGATATTTGCTCATGTGCCTACTTTGTCTTCAGTGATCCTGTTGGGAAAGTGCCAGACTGCCAAACGATAGAACTATGTGTCCTTGTGTTGAGGGAATACTTGAATAAGGGCCCACTGTCCATCTGTTTCAGTAATACTAAACCTATAAATATATGTACATGATCTATTTCCCCCTCATCATATATAAATGTATTTGCATATGTATATGTATATAAGTAGACCTCCATAAATTCCCTTTGCCTCCTAGTTCTTTCCTCTATTTCTTTTTATTTTCCTCTTGTCCAACCATCATGTTCAGCCTTCATTTGGATTTAGGAATCCCTCTTGGTTACGTTGTCCTTTACCCCACCCTGACAGACCTCCTACATTCTCTATACCATCGATTTTTCAGCAACTTGTTGTTCCTTTATCCCTGGGTTTGTTAACACCCACTTCCTTTCTCCCACCTTCCCCTCTCCCATCCCCCCGGAACTGTCATCTCCTTGTTCTCTCTTCTGCCTTGTTTATCCAGTCTATTCCTTCTAGAAAGACATGCAGTGAAAACAATATGTACCAACACAAGATCAAGCACAATGAAGCAACAATAGAAAATAAGACACTAGCTACAATGACAACAAGAAAAAGGCAACAACAACCCCCCCCCGCCCCCAAAATAGTTCATGGTCTAATTGTTGTCCTTTACAAGTATTTTCCGGTCCAGTTTGATGGGGTGCCACACCCTGCCCTTAGTTTATTTTTGGTATTCCCTGGAGACTTCACTGCTCTGCTCTCCTTGCTCTTCTATTGCTGCCACCAGCGTCTAACATCGGCATGATGGACTCATGGCAGGCACAATTCCTGCAGTGTGTCCCCCATGGGGCTATGGATCAATGAGGAACGTTGTGCCTCATGGTGGGGCCAGCTCTGTTATCTTCTCTGTTCACTGGCTGTTCTGAATTGAAATACTGTTCTCAGGGATTGATGGGCCAGGATGTGCTTCCCTCTTTTTTCCCTCTCCCCTCAATGGATTTTGTGTGCTCTGATCAGACACGTTCCTCTCCTTGAGCTGTAGCTTCAGTATTGAACTCTGAAATGAATTCTCCAGCAGGGAGGGGGCAGGGGATGGTGAGGTGCTGTCCATTTAGTGGGTAATGGGACTGGCCCCTTAGACCTCTGTATTGGTTCCTGGTTTCATGGCAGTGTATTGCATTCTTGTCTTGGAGCACTGAATTGAAGTCTGGTCCCTCTTTCCCAGTGGAGATATAAGCAACACCCTCCCCTTGGGTGGGTTACTGCCCTGTTCCCCAGGCTGCCCATGTCTTTTCCCCCCTCCTTTTTAGTGTGTTATCATATGTCATATGTCATATATCATATATCATATCTCTGAATTTAGTCTGGCCCATGCCATGTTGCCTGGGTACAGTAGCTTCTTCCTTATGTCCCTTTTTGAACTTTTGAGCTTAACTCAGTAGACTTATATAGTACTTGTCCTTTTGTGCTTGGCTTACTTCAGTTAGCATAATTTCCTCCAGTTCTTCCCATGTGGCTATATGCTTCATGGGCTCATCACTGCTTTTTAGGGATAGGAAATACTCCATTTTATGTACATCCACAGTTTTTAATCCACTCATTTGTTGATAGAAGTTTGTGTTGTTCCCAAAGTCTTGCAATTATGAGCCATGATGAACATTGGTACACAGATGTCTGGTCATCGTCTGCTTCTTGTCTCCTCTGGGTATATGCCCAGTAGGGAGATTGCTAGATCATATGGGACGTCAATCTCCAACTGTTTGAGATATCACCAAATTGATTTCCATAGGGGCTATACCTACAGGTCCACCAGCAGTGGTCAAGAGCTCCTACCTCTCCACAGCCCCTCCAACACTTGTTATTTTCTGATTTCTTCAATTGGACTATCTTTGAGGGTGTTAGGTGGTATCTCAAGGTTGTTTCAGTTTGCATTTCTCTTATGGCTAGACATCTAGGACATTTTCTCACATATTTATTGGTCATTTGGATTTCTGCCTTTGAGAAACTTCTGCTCAGTTCCTTTGCCCAACTTTTGAGTGGATAATTGTTTTTTTTCTTGCTGTAAATTAGCAAAGTGTCATAGATTTTAGTAATAAGGCCTTTGTCTGATATGTCATTGCTAAAGGTGTTTTCCCATTCTGTGGTGTCTCTTAATGCTCTCTTGGTGAATTCTTTCGATGTTTCATCTTCAGTATAACCCACTTGTCAATTTGTACCTCCTCTGTGTTTGTGCCCCTCCCTATTTCCACTAGCCTATGTATTCACTGAGTCAAAGTGCTCAGATTTGTCCCAATTCCCTCATTGATAGTCCTAATAGTTTGAGGTTTTACCTCTAGGTCTGTGATATACCTTGAGTTTATTGTGCATGGAATGAGATGAGGGCTTGCTTCATTTTTCTGAAGATATGTATCCATTTTTTTTCCAGCACCACAAATTGAAGAGGGCATCATCCCCTATTTGATATTTTTTGGGCCCTTATCAAAAATCAGTTGTCTGTATGCCAATGATTTCATTTCTGGATTTCCAATCCTTTTCCATTGGTCTGAATATCTACCATAATACCAATACAACACTGTTTTGACTGCTGTGGTTGTATAGTAGGTGCCAAATTTGGGTATTGCAAGCCTGCCAACTTTGTTCTCTTCTTGAGGAGCTCTCTGCTAATTTTCAGTTTCCTCCCTCTGCATGTGAAGTTGGTAATGTTTTTTCCGAACACCATGAAGAAAGATGCTAGAATTTGGATTGGGATAACATTGAAATTATGCAGTGCCTTGGGTAGAATTGACATCTTTACAATACTAAGTCTACTAAACCATGAGGATAAGATGTTCTTTCATTTGTTGAGGTCACTCTTGGTTTCTTTCAATAGTGATTTGCAGTTTTCCTTGTAAAGATCTTTTTTTTTCTTAGTCAGCTATATTCCTAGATATTTCAGTTTGTGTTTGACTATTGTGAAGGGTACCAACTTTTGATTGCCTCTTCTGTGGCCTTGTATGATGTGTATTGTAGTCTAGTAGACTTCTGTTTGTTGATCTTATACCCTGTCACTCTTCCATATTCATCTATTGCTTCCATGACTCCTCTCATGGAACTTTTTTTGAACTTTTAAAAAATGAAGCAAGTATACCTTGATGCCAAAAATAAGTAAAGATACAGCAAAAACTAAATAGGATTTTGCTATACATAAACATATGTACAGGGCTGAGCCCCTGTGGCGAAGTGGTTGAGTGCAGGACTGTAGCCCACTGGCTTGGCGGTTCAAATCCAGCAGCAGCTATCTAGGAGCAAGGCTGGGCCTCCCACGCCCACCAGAGGGCAGTGAAGGCCCCCCCCCAAAAAAAAACCATACATACAAAAGTTGTCAAAAACGAAACAATGAAAAAACAGCCAATGGAACAAAACATATCAAAAAATACATTATGACCAAGTGTGATTCATACAAGTTATACAAATATTGTTCAACATTAGAAAAACGATCAATATAATTTACCTTATATATAAAAGAGCCTCATGATTATATCATTTGATGCACAAATGTTTTTGATAAACCCATTACTCATTTTTTATAAAAATGTGCACCAATATAGGAATGGAAGAAAAATTCCTTGACAAAATGAATGGCAAGTCCTGCTATAAGCTTTATTCTAAATGAAGATAGACTGAAAACATTCAGAATGAAAAATCGTACCATTGTGAATGAAGGGGAGTGCAGAGTGGGGATTCAAGACCCATCTGTAGACCACTGAACATCCCCTTACAGCAGGATTGTGGGGAAGAGATTAGCCAGTCAGGGAGCAGTGTAGCAATGATGAAACATACAACTTTCCTCTAGTTCTTAAATGATTCCTCTCTTCCACTGTCATGATCCCAATTTTATTTTACAAATACAGCTAGACCAGAGAATGCACACTGGTACATATAGTAACTGGAAACATGGGGAATCCAGCACAGATTTACCCCTTAAAACTAGTGGTGAGAGTGGTGAGACTGGGAAGGTGAAGCAAAGGTAAAGTAGAAAGGGAGAATTAATTACAAGGTTTTACATATTACCTTCTCACTGGAGAATGGACGAAAGAAAAGTGGGTGAAGGGAGACATCATAGAGTGTAAGTGATGACATAACAATAATAGTAATTTATAAATTATCAAGTGTTCATGGGGGCCAAGGGAAAATGGGAAACTGATACAAAGGGCTCAAGTAGAAAGCAAATGTTTTGAGAATGATGATGACAACAAATTTACAAATGTGCATGACACAATGTATGAATAGATGGATTGTGATAAAAGTTGTATTAGTCACCAATAAAATTATTTTTCAAAAATTACCAACAGTAATAAAAATATCAGGTAAAGTGTCAGATTCAAGACCAGCATATAAGTCAGTAAAATTCTACTACATTAAAATAAGATAATTCTGAAGACTTTTTTTTAATTTGCAATAACCAGGCTAAAAAATAAGGAATAAATCTAACCCAAGACACAAATGATATATACAAAGAAAATTAGAAAAAACTACTACAAGAAATGAAAAGATATTTACACGAGTAAAAGCATATACTAACCCAAATGCTCTACAGATATAATGCAATCCCAGTATACTATCATCCTTTAAAGAAATGTAAATAGCAATACCAACTTTAATTGGAAATAAAAAATGACCCAGACAAGCCAAATACTACTAAAGAAGAAGAACAAGTAGGAGGCTTCACACTCATTACTTCAGTCAGCTGCAAAATGATGTTACTTTGAATACTAGGGTGCACCTGACCCAACCCATGGTATTTTCAATTGTCTCATATGCATGTGAAAGTTATACATTGAATATGGAAAACTGAAGAAGAATTTATTCATTTGAACTCTGTTGCTGGCAAAGAATATTGCCTGGACTATGAACTGTCAAAAAGATAAACAAATCTGTTTTGGAAGAGATATAGATAGAATGTTCCTAGAGGCAAAGATGGAGAGACTTTATCTGCCATAAACATATGGTCAAGAGAAACCAGTCCCAGGAGTAGAACGTCATGCTTGGTAATGTAGAGAGGGAGTGAAAAAGAGGAAGGCACTCAATGAAATAGATTGACAAAGTTGCTGGAACAATACTCTAGAGCTTAGAAGGAGTAGTATTGATGGTATGGAACCAGATAGTTTTTTCTGTTGTGCTTAGGATCTCTATGGGTCTATCGGATGGCACCTTACAACAAAAAGAGCATGAGTAGATAGATGAAAGATAGATAAATAGAAGATGATAGATGATAGATAGACAGATAGATAGACAGATAGACAGTAGATATATGAGAACTAATCAGGTTTTATAAGACAAAGAGGACCAAATCTGTGACCATATTTGACAGAAGATATATGTAATGGGTACTTACTTTTGCTTCAAATGAATCCATGAATATCATGGAACACACAGCAAAATTTTAAAAATGCCCTAGCCATAACCAAATATCTCAAGGAAATAAGCTCAGTTCCTTAGGCTCAAGGGAAAGAAAGTTCAACAGGAAACAATGCTCTCTAACCTTGTTTGGAGAGTAGCACTAAGGTCTTTAAAACTTGTGAAGGGCCCTCCAAAATGCAACAAGCAATCAGGTATCTCCCACCCCTGATAAAAGAGTGAAGATACAAAAAATTCATGAAAACATTTAGTAAAATGGGCTCTTGGACCACATGAACCTCAGCCTCTATGACTCTAACACCAGATGAACTAGGGGATGTCCAGCCACTACTGCCAGTCCCTCTGAAAGTGCTCACCATAGGACATTGTGGATAAGGCAGGATAAAATTTGGAACAAAACTTAAAATCATAAAACAGAAAAAGTTGACTAGTTGGGTAAGAGATTGGTGGTATCTCACAGACACCCTGCAGATTCAGAACTGAATTCATCCATATAACCTCAAGTTTTGTTGTGTTTTTTGTTTTTGTTTGTTTTGGGGAGAGGGGCATCACTGCCCTGTGGTGGTCATGGGAGCTACCCAGCTAAAACCTCAACTTTTATCCCAACAATGGATGGGATAAAGTAAACAACAGCACCAGTTCAGACACATATTATCTAGAACTAGAAAACACAGCAGATCAAAATGGCAGTATGAACTTAGTGATAAAACTCAGAAGGCAATGGCAAAGAGTCTTATGACTTTTGAATTGAAAAAAATGTTATAAAGAAAAATGTGTGTGAAAGACCTGGATGCTGACACAGTGGTTAAAAAAAATGTGTGGTGCGGGACTGTGGCCCACTGGCTTGGTGGTTCAAATGCAGCAGCGGCAAGGCTGGGTAGCTCCCACCAGAGGGCAGTGATGCCCGCCCCCCACAAACAAAACAAAACAAAAAAATGTGTGTGGTTCACTGAATGGAAAAACAATTGGCTCTGTACACTTTCAAACTAATCACTGTAAAATAATTAATAGCTAAAGTAAATAAAAAGGAAACCCTATATGCAGAGTTCTCTGAATTTTCTGTGTTCACAGTTCTCTGGAACACAAGGCATCGCTATGAGTTATAATAAATTGATGGCAACTGATTGTTTAAAAAATAATATAGAAGGGGGCTGAGACCCGGTGGTATAGTGGTTGTGTACAGTACTGCAGCCCACTGGGATGGAGGTTCAATTCCAGCAGCGGCTCCACAGGAGCAAAGGTTGGGCCTCCTACTCCTACCACCAGAGGGCAGTGATGCCCCCCAAAATAAGCAAAGAAAAAATAATATAGAAGGGAGACAGTAGTCCATGTAAGACATGAAAAAAATTATATATCATCAAGGTTTTATGAAAGGGAGGGAAGAGGAGGGGAAAATGAACTGATACCAAGGGTTCAAGCAGAAAAAAAAATGTTTTGAAAATGATGATGGCAATATATATACAACTGTGCTTGACACAATGGATGGATGGATGGATTGTGGTAAGAGCTCTAAGAGTCCTAATAAAATAATTTTAAACTAATATAATATAGAACATTTCATCACTGTCCTACCTAATTGCTGAAATCAGGTCAAGAAATGGAAACAGTGCATTTTTAGTGGAGTCTTTCGATTTAAGTATATAATGCCAAGTTTAGAGGAAAATTGTTGGAGAAACCTGTAGAAGAGTAGCTTATTGCTTCTTATATTTCTCCAGTAGCCCTCCTAATAGGATTCATATTCATCTCTTTGCTATATTTTGTGGGATATACATTGTTTTCACCTTTTCTCACTTTGTTCATCAGTAGTGAAGGGTGCTGAATATTGCAATTTTTCTCTAGCACATCTTTACTCAGGTGGCCTGAATTACTTATTCATTTCCATCCAGTAATGCCTACAGACAACAATTCTTATAAAATATTAAAATCATGTTTAAGAACTGCATATTAGCCATTTATTTCAGTACTCTGGAGCAATTTCAGTACTCAATAGTAAGTGCAACTAAAAAAGGTATCTAATTTGAATGTTAATGAGTCTGGTGCCTGTAATTGTCCTAATTATGGAGGGAAGGATTTATAATGTAGAATATATAGTCATATAAACACCCAAAGGTTATTACTTCCATTCCCTGAATAATTAGTTATTGCTGAGACTTTACAACCTTAGTAAATTTAAGAAAGAATAATGTCCTAATAAACAAGTTGTTCACAACTTATCAACTGCTATCTCAGGGACTGTTGCTATTGTGCATCATCCCTCTGCATTTGTAACAGTAATAAAATTTACATAACATGAATTTTCAATAAGCTCCAAACCAGCTCTACTTAGGAATTATAGTAGCAGACACAGATCAATAGCAATGAAGAAATGGATGATTTTTGCATGTTATTGAGATAATTATAAATATCCAAGGAATGATTGATGGACCTGAGCTAAGTTCCCTGGGCTAGTAAATACTGTTTATAAGTTTTTCAAGGCAAAAGTAAAGTAAATAAAAATACATATTTGTAAAGACAACTAATATTATAGACAGGCCATTGAGGCTCAAAATGACTCATGGATTCCTTTGGTTCACAAAATAGTTTCAGGCAACCTAGAAGGGCAAGCAGTTTTCATAAGATGTCATTTTTATTTTTCATTTTCATTGTGCTGATATTTGCATGGATGGTAAGCAACTAAATGTGGGAAAAGTCCTCTAGTCTTAAAGCACAGAAAACAAAACAGAAGAAAAGAAATAAATCACACTGCCATGGTAAATTCTGATTTGTAGCAACCTTTAATAGAGTTTCTGAAGCTATACTTATTTACAGGATTAGCTATCTTTTGATTTGAAATACTGGCCTTGCATTTAGCTGCCCAACCCTTATCAGACAAAACCACCTGGGCTACTCTAGTCCTAGACCAGATTATTGCCTTGTCACTAAACTGTATCTGTACTCAAAGTATTCTTCACAACTATATTCTCTATTAGTAAAATCAAAGCAAACCAAATCAAACTCACTGTCATACTGTCAATCCTGACTCATCTTGACCGTAAAGAAAAGAGCAGAATTGCCCTTGTGAAGGATGGAGATTCTAAGTCTTTATGAGAGTAGAAACCCTGATCTTTCTACTGTTACTCTTTCTCCCACTGAGAGTCTGGTGGTTTCTAACTGATGAACTTTAGGCTAGCACACCAACACATACTAGGGTGTACCTAACCAAAAAATGGAGGAGAACTTCCACTGGGGGGAGCTTTTGTAGTATACATTCCTTCCACCCCCCTAGCATAATCACTCTGAGCTAGTGCACCCAGGGGTGTTTCTTGGGAAGATTCTCTGTGGTCACAGTGAATTTTTTTTTTCATAAAAGCGGTGTCACTTTGTTGCTTTTTGTAATTGCTGATTTAAGAGGAAAGGGTATGGGTGTGAGTTTTGTTTCCTACTTGGGAAAAAACGCTGTATAATCTGTTGTGATGATGAGCACAGTGCACAAGGACAGTGCTATGGGAAAAACTCATGGGTATGAGTGATAGTCTCATTTCAAAACAGGTGAAATGTAGATAGATGATAAGCCTTGTTATGTATGTCCATCAACTTACTGAACAGAGGAAAATGTTGACAAAAATTGTGCATTTGTACTCAAAGACTGATGAAAAGTTTGAAGAGATAGGGATGTTATCTGGACTATATTGAAGCACAGAACAGCAAATTTTAATGGAAGATTTGGGAATGAGAAGATCACTTTGAAATTTGTGTCCTGGGTTCTGATGGACAAGGAAAAGTTCCTTAGTGGAAACATGCTTTGCTTTAAAAGAACAGTTCCAAAATCACCCACACTTTTTCCCAGGGTCACTACTCATGATGTTATTCACGAGTAGTGAATGTTATTCTTATGATCTGAAAGTCAATATCAATCAAGCCAGGGGAAGGTGCCATCATTGTGACCTTGTTCATTAAAATATCAAGTGAAATCAGGGATCAAGATGATGGTCTTTTTTTTTTTTTTCCGGATGTGAAGATGATAGTGTATTTGGAGTTTATTTCAACAGATCAAACTGTCAATCAAGCTTTCCATTCAGAGTTTCTGGGAAAAAAATACATAGCAGTGTGAAATTTGTGGCAGATGGGGCGGTGGTTTTGACACCATAACAATGCACCTGCTCATGGAGCCTTCTCAGTGTTCCAGTTTGGGGCAAAAAAGACCATGCCACTCTTTTTTTTTTTTTTGTCCCCCACATCTTGCCCCATCAAAGCTTCTTTTTGTTTCCGTAAATGAAAAAGGTCATGAAAGTACAGTAATTTGATAACATAGAAGAGGTGAAGACAAAAATGGCTGGCAGCCATCCAAACAGATGAGTTGGAAAAATGTTTCCAAGAATGGAATCACAGATGCCATATATATTAAGTGTAATGGATAGTACCTTGAAGGTGATAAGGTCATTTTGTAAAAAAAAATTTTTAAATGTATAACTTTGAGAAAAAGAAAAATATTCTGGAATTGGGGGGGCACCCCCTTGTACTACTACACCATAAGAGCTCTTTACATAATCAGGGCTTTTCATAGTAGAAGAAATTATCTGAAAGGGAGAAAAAATTTGACTTAAGAATCTATTGTTGTAGCAATAGATTTATTGCGATAGGTTTATTGTGCCAACCTGGCCAATAGGAACATTGTGATTAATAATGTGGCAGTTTTGTTGGAGGGCCAGAAGATAAATGGATCAGCAAATCCCACCCCTTATTCTCTTGCTCTCTGGTGATCTGACCATTGAACTGCTTTAACTAGTTCTCTGCCCTCATGAGTTGAAAAGAACTTCCAGAATATGTACTGTTCCATGGAACTGAGTTGAACTGAACCTTCTGTACTACTGTGTGGACTACTGTATTTTTCAGACTATAAGATGCCTCCGATCATATGACAAACTCCATTTTTAAAGCAGGAAACCAAGGAAAAAATATTCTGAACCAAATAGTATCAGGATACTAGAATGTTCTGGAGTACCAAATCTTCAGACCATAAGACACACCCTCATTCCCTCCCCACTCCCACTTTTTTTGGGGGGAGAGTGCATCTCATGATTTAAAATGTACAGTAATTCGCTGTTACATTCGTTTATGCTCTATCTATCTATCTATCTATCTATCTGTCTATCTATCTTTCATCTATCTATCTACCATCTATCTATCTAAATATTAGCCTATTCTCTTTAAAATCCCATGGGAAAGCCTTGGAAATCAACACAAACCTGCTGTATAAGAAAATGCAACAATTCTTTCCATTCTGGGATTACATCATTATTTGAAACCCAAACTGAACACATTTTTACTTGAAAGTGAGCCTGACAGATAAATTATAGCTATGTGGATGGTAAACATTTTTCAAAAAAATGGAACAAGTGTGTCTTTCACTTCAAGAAAAACAATTGACAATATATTTTTTGTCAGTGATAGAACTTGAGTGTTTGGATACCATGTGTTATAGAAAACACTAAATGCTAATCATAGAGAATGGAGAGATTGCTTTTTACTTTATTGAAATAGTGTTTATGCAATTTGTGGTGTATACCATCTTATCACATGATATGAAAATTCCTCCAGAGTCATTACTACTTGTGTCTGTGCCTGGAAATTTATCACAGATCATTTAATTCAATACATGAATTATGTGCTCATTGAAGTATATATTAATAGTGGAAAACAATCTAATTTCCCACAGCAGAAAATTTATTCCATAAATTCTAGGAGGCCTGTTGGAGCTCATGTTAGTGCTTTGTAGTTCAAAACTGACAGCTGCTTCGTGGGAGAAATTTGAAGGTGTTTGTTCCCTTGAAGACTTACAGTCTCTGGGTCACTATATCAGAATCTGTTTTCTGGGAAGGTTTGAATAGGAAGAAACAATATTAGACTTATTATCATGAAAATAGAGGGATAAGAAAAATGATCAATATCAACCAGAAGATTGGTCATGATTAGATTACTTAGAAAGTCTATCAACAGGGTAATGCTTTGAAAATAGATATTTAAAAAGTTTGCATGATATAGGCAATTTTTCTTATTAAATATTAACACATTTTCTGGGTTTATTTAAACCTACTTTATATGTCAACCTGAATGATTCAGTTAAATGTAGTATTAGAAAGAAAAGGTATGATCTGTTTGTTAGCTTTTCATTCCTCTAGTGATCATTTTACTTGCCATTGCTTTTAAAGTGTGTGTAGCATAGTGAAAGTAATGTTCACCAGTATATTGTATAAATGCATATATTTGACCAGTATATTGTATAAATGCATATATTTGACCAATATATTGTATAAATGCATATTTTTAAATATTAGTTCAACAGCTTCCAACAATTACAAAACAATCAAAAGAGCAAGTTGCTTTTCCTTTTGATGAGTATTTTCAAATCGAATGTGAAGCTAAAGGGAATCCAGAACCAACGTGAGTATTCCTTCAAATCAAAGAAGTCTATGCTATTTCCTATCTACCTAGTAACCGTTTCCTCTTCTATCAACATATGTGAGGGGACTTCACAATTTTGAGGACCAAAAGAATGAAAAGACAATGCAATCCACCCAGACACTTTGAACCCCCCCACCATTGCACTTCTTGCACTATAACTCCGAACATGTTTGAAGTCAAATATTCCCAAGTAAATGATTGCTTTTTTGTATTAAAACAAAGTGGTGATTTTACAAATACTCCATACCTATTCAAATGGCAAATAATGTAAAATAATGCACTATCATGCTAAAAATTTGGCCTAGGTCATGAATTCCTTACCTAAACACAAAAATTCAACAGTTGCTTACCTTAAGAATAAGTAAGGTAGACAAAACCCAGAGATTTTTATTTTACTTAAAGTTAGAATTTTAAAGTTAAATTTCATATATTTATAGACAAATGTAAAATTTACCTTCATTGTTTCAAGCATTCAAATCTGTTCCATATAAAAGTAAATGACAAGGTTTTCCATTTTTTGCTTTGTTTTGTTTCAGGTTCCCAGAAATATGAAAACATCATAGATGATATGATATTACTTTATGGTGCATTACTCTTTTATATTGCATTATTAATTAAATAATTGGTACCTTGGTAATAAGAATTACTTGCATAACTTCTTCAAGATACCTCATAATTTTTGAAGGGAGAAAGAAATGTATATGTATTGGCAATAGGAAGGAAGTCTTAAGAAGAATTCCAAATTTGCAAGTCCTAGATGATTGTAAAAGTCAATCCATATGAATGCAAATAGATAAATATTAGGATATTTAACTTAAGAAAACCTAAGAAAATTCAGTGGACAAAACTACCTTTTTGTAATTAAGAAATTAGTTGGTCACAGTTATATGATAATTATGCTGAATTTACTGTGAAGAAATTTCACCAAACTTCATAGTACTTGTTTGTGAAGTTTGTGATTAGATCTACACAGACACAGACACCCAAACACACAATACATTTATGATTATTGCAATCATGAAAATCCCAGAAATGGTTTATAATATTTTTCTGAATGAAAATTTAAAACAACAAAAAAATCAAAAGATCAAGCCTACCTTAAATTTTTATCTCAGTCACAGCATTTTCATGGTTTGTTATATTTTCCAGATTTTTTCAGTATTATTTACTTTTGTTATAACCCATTATGTTCTATTATATTTCATTTATATCTCAGTTTGCTTTTCATGCACCTGCTATATTTTTTAATTAAAAGTTGGAAATAGTTTTCTGGACTACTAAATTTTGTTTTGTAGATTTATGTGGACTAAGGATGACAAACCTTTTGATCTATCTGACCCTCGGATAATCCGATCCAATAATTCAGGAACATTCAAGATACCAAACGAAGGGCACGTATCTCACTTTCAAGGGATATATCGCTGCTTTGCTGCTAATAAACTGGGAGTTGCAATGTCAGAAGAAATAAAATTTATAGTTCCCAGTAAGTATTGCAATAGAGATTTTATTTTACTAATGGTTTTGTGGAGTGTTGAGTAGGAGTAATACTGGAATTTAATGAAATAAGATAACATTATATTATTTTTAAAAGGAGATCTGTTCGTGCTTTGGCATAAGGGTCACAGTTCAAAGCCACCAGTCATTCTGCCAGGCTATCTGCTCCTGTACATATACAGTCTTGGAAATCCTATGGTGAGTCACTGTCAGTCAGTGGCAGTAAGTTTAATTGTTGGTTTGATATGTATTTTAAAGAGTCCTGGTGGCTGAATTCTGGTGGCATAATGGTTGTGCACTGGACTGCGGCCCACTGGGATAGAGGTTCAATTCCAGCAGCGGTTCCACAGGAGCAAAGACTGGGCTTCCTACTCCTACCACCAGAGGGCAGTGATGCCCCCCCCCCAAAAAAAAGAGTCCTGATATTACAGGAATTAAATGCTCATCCACTAACTATAAACTGCTCTTCAGGAGAAAGACATTGACATCTGCTTCAATAAAGGAACCCCTAGAGGGCAGGGCAATTCTGATCTGTCCCATGAAATTACTCTAAGTTGTTTCTGACCTGATGAAAGTAGGTTACTCAAACCTAATATTTTATTTGTGAGGTAAATCCAGATTATCGTCCTTAGATGTAGATAACTTTAAGAGACCCCGGTGGCGTAAGTGGTTGAGTGCGGGACGGCGGCCCGAGGGCTTGGCGGTTCAAATCCAGCGGCGGCTCTCAGGAGCAGCGCTGGGTAGCTCCCACAACTACCCTAGGCAGTGATGCCCACACACAAAAAACAAACAAACAAACAAGCAACATAATTTGGAGTAATCTTATCTCCAACATGGGAGTAAATAGCATCCTATTTGACTGGCCAGTTGTTTATTAAATACATTATTAGTCAGAATTGTTTGAGTGGTACTACAGTGTCAGATAATGCCAAAGCTAAATTTTTATTGTCCAATGGATGTGGTACTTGATAACACTTTATGGCATATTCCTTCCCAGCATTTTACTTGGTGAACCAGACAAAATCATACTGTAGCTGCACCATGTAGAATGCATGCCGTGTAGGTCAAGGAGACATGTGAAGAAGCATGAAAAATTTTATAATGTCTCTCAAATACTTTCATTGAAAAGTAATATTGGCATATTATATTTGTTTTTAATTGACCAGAACAAGTGGCAAAGTCAATATAGACGTAACATATTTAAATTAAAAAATAAATACCTGTGCAAATTGATAAGTCTTAGAAATATGCCAGAATTTAACAATAAAAGCAAATCTTAGAAGATCATTTACATTGAGATTTCATTTACATAATTTCAGAAATATAGACATATAGGCAATATAGACATATCTATTCATATAGATACATGAATTTCTCTTAGAAGAGGGGAATCAGAAGCTGGTTTATATGAGCAAGTTATAAAAATACTGCTATCAAATCATGGAAAATTTATTTCATTATTAATTTAGGAAACTGTAAGTTGGTTAGGGGGTCGAAAAGTTCATCTTTCTACTTTCGCAGAGTGGCTGGTTGTTTTGAACTGTTGGCCTTGTAGTTAGCAGTCCAATCACTATGCCAGTAAAGGGATCTATTTAAAAAAAAAAAAAAAAGGTCCACTCCAACAATGATCTAAGGGCATCTTCTAAGCCAGTAAAATTCAGACCTGAGAGAGCAGCACTCAAGTTTATGGTAACTGGCCATGAGATTCCAAATAAGTAGTCTTGATAGATTTTCTTAAAGAACATAAGTTGCAAGTTGCTCACAGGGGTTTATAATGAAGTCTTATGAAAATTGAAATTTGCATTGGTGAAAAAAAGGCCAGGAAAGTTTAACCAAATAAATGTTTTCCATTATGACAAAGCATCTGCTCATTTTTTGTAAGTAACAGCCAGGGCTGTCCTATAAGAATGTGACTAGGAAACTTTTCCTCATCTAACTGACAGACCTGATCTGATCCCTTCAGACATATTTTCTGTTTCCAAAGTAAAAGACTATGAAAAGGAGCAAGGTATGAGTCGCTTAAGGAGACCAAGCGTGTCATTTCAATGTGGTGCAAAGTGAAGATCCCAGAAATCTTTGGGGGAAGGGTTAGAAGGATTTAGTTCAGAAGAATATTCAGTTTTTCCTTCACTATTATTAAGGAGCATATAATATACTAGCTGTTCTTTGTTAGACATATTATTATCGTTTCTTAGGTGACAGCTTCATATTCTATGCCTTAGTATTTTTACACACTGCTTTTGTGCCCCTTGTCCAAATACATGAGGAATGTTCACAGTTGCACAGTTTACATTTTTAAAAAGTACTATGAAAAAAACACACTACTTTCATGATAGAAATGGAAAATAAATTGGGATATATTTAAATTAAAAAATAAATACCTGTGCAAATTGATAAGTCTTAGAAATATGCCTGAATTTAGCAATAAAAGCAAATCTTGGAACATTATTTACATTGAGATTTCATTTACATAATTTCAGAAATGTAAATATGCATATAATATCGACTCCAACTAAAATTTTATTGTGAAAAAATTATGAGAAAAGACAAAAATGGTAAAAACATAGTCCAAAGTGTGGTTCACTCTAAATGAGTTTGGAAGTGGTGGAGATCAGTGTCAGAGATCAGGGCAATTTCATGTTTTGAGTAACTAAGTGTTGAATGCAGTGTGCCACTTGTTTCTAATTCATTTTTTTTCTCTTGCCCTTATTTTCACTTTCATTGTATTACCTAGAAATATTTTATATTTTATTATACATTGAAATAAAAAAACATAGCATGGTGACTTGTGAAATATATGCTATGTGTTATTAAGTTAGAAATTCTAGTTTGGGAATTATAGCTTATTAGCAAAGCAATGACAGTAAAGGAATCAACAGCTTGGCTTTAAAATCATTTTCAGTAGCAAATTTCCAAAAATTAAATTCTGAACCAGAAAATATTGCAATGAAAATTATGGTGGAGAGTCTAACAAAAATATATATTCTTAACTAAATTAAACTGAGAATAGAAATACAGAATGGAAGAGAAAGAGATATCAAAACTCTGTTGCAGAAGACACTGTACTAGGGTGATTTCTAGTGATTTAATTTCTATGAAGACACAAAGGAAATGGTCATAGACTGTAGAAAAAAAGTGGCAACATAATTCTGTACAAGACACTGCAATTAAAGGATTGTAAAATATATTTTTCTCCCCTAATCTAAGTAGACAAAGATGAAGAAATCAAAAATATAATGGTAATTCTGCAAGAATTGGTTCTGAACTTTATTTTTTAAATCATATTTGGGGGTTTTCATCCATGTGTCAATCACATTTGTACAAATGTTACCATCATCATTTTCAAAACATTTTCTTTCTGCTTGAGCCATTCATATTAGCTCCTCATTTTGCTCTTCTCTTCCCTTCCCTCCCTGATGAACCCTTGATAATTAATAAATAAATTTCCCCCCATGTCTTATGTCAGCCACTGTCTCGACCCATTTTTTTGCTGTTCATTCCCCTAGGAAGGGGTTGTATGTAGATCATTGTGATTGGTTCTCCTTTTCTCCCCCCACATTCCCCTTCCCCTCCTGGTATCTCTATTCTCATTATTGGCCGTGAGGAGTTTAGATGTTCTGAATTCCCTCTGTTGTGGGATCTTATTTGTAGCAGTGTACATGCTCTGATCTAGTCAGATTTATAAGATAGAATTGAGGTCATGATGATGGGTGGGTTGGTGGGGGGAGGAACAATTAAAGAACTAGAGGAGAGTTTTCTCATTGGTGCTATACTCCACCCTGACTTTGACCTTTCTGTAAAGGGATGAGCAATTGTCTACAGATGGGCTTTATTTCTCCACTCTGCCTTCGCCCTCATTCACATTGATATGATCGTTTGTTCTGGTTATTTGATGCCTGGGACCTGTTCTAATCAACACCTCATGATCACACAGGCTGGTGTGCTTTTTCCACATGGACTTTGTTGCTTCTCAGCTAGATGGCTGCTTGTTTACCTTCAACCCTTTAAGATCTGAGGCACTATATCTTTTAATAACCAGGCACCATCAATTTTCTTCACATTTTCTTGTGCACCCATTTTGTCATCCGCGATTGTGTCAGGAAGGTGAGCATCAGAGAATCCTGGATTATTAGAAAAAAACATTCTAGAATTGAAACATAAATGGATCAATGGTATAGTCTACAAGAAATGTGACTCAATTAGATTTTTCTACAGGCAGAAACAGGAGTTAGGAGTAATACACCATGTGAGCTTAGTAGCATACATTCTTGATAATGATGCCAGCAATCAGCAATTTGACAAACACATACAAATTGCAACATAAAGCATCAAGAATTCACTCAACCAGTTCTTTAAAACAGAAGAGAATTCAAAATAGATAAAACCCTTTCACCTAGGAAGATTTGCTCATTGATAAAAAGGGTAGGAACTGTGTACTAAAAAGCCTAAGTTTCACATTAAATGCACAATAATCTTTTCCTCTAGGCCTTTCCTCCCCGCTTTTGAGAAATTTTGTTCAAAATCCTTACATAAAAGTGTGAAAATTCTTGGGTGCATAGGAAAATTTAGTAAAGAAAACATAATGCAAAGCTATAATCTGCAATCTTAAATACTTGAAGTTAAACAGTGGCTATCTAGCTTGGAAGCAACAAAGCCCACATGGAAGAACAACAGCCTGTGTGATCATGAGATGTCCATGGGACCAGGTATCAGGTACCAAGAAATTTCAAACAAACAGCCATATCAATGAAAATGAGGGGGATCAGAGTGCAGATCAAAAGCCCATCTGTAAACAATTGGACACATCACCTCACAGAAGGATCACAAGTAAAGGAAGATTCAACCAGGGCACTAGCACCAACAAAACAAACAACATTCCTCGAGTTCTTCAATGCTTCCTCCACTGCACTGTCTGAACCAGTTCTACCTTACAAATCAGTCTACTGAAGTACACCCACTAATGCACAGATGAGAATGCATCCAGGACAGATAAAACCCTCATGAACAATAATGGGAATAGTGATTGCATGAAGCTTGGATGGATTATGGGAGGGACAAAAAGGAACAACTGATCCCAAAGTTGGATATATACTCCCCGGGGGGGACAAATAATAGAAATGTGAGTGAAGGGAGACAACGAATGATGTAAGATACAAAATAACAATAAAAATCTAATTGATCAAGGATTCATGAGGGTGAGAGAGGGAGGAGAAACAAAGAGGAGCAGATACCAAGGGTTCAAGTAGAAACGCAATATTCTGGAAATGTTGATGTCAACTTATGCATAAGTGTGCTTAATACAGTTGAGTTATGGATTGTTATAAGATCTGTAAGAATCCACCTATTAAATGATTAATAAACAAAGTATGAAAGTTCTTAAGATAGAAACTATAGATAAAATGTATAACAGCCAAAAAAATATTATCTTTTGTCCCATGTCTAGTCACTATAATATGGCTGCATATACATAGCAAAATAAAACTATTGAGCAAAATCCAATCGGCACTGAGTATTTTCTAAGCATCAAGCACAATTTTCCTTGGTTTATTTAAAATATTTTATTGAATTGGTGGGTTAGGAGTTGTGACATTTCCCATTTTGTGGATAAGGCGACTCAAGCAAATTAAACAGCATATTCAAGGTTACTTGGTAAGTGATAAAGCCAGGATTTGACACCAAACGGTTGACTCCAGACTGCTGATATAAAACCCTGGTGCTATACAGGATTACCAGTATCTTGACAATTCATGCAGCATATCTTCTAGATAAGCTGGAAGACATCATATAATTTGTGCTGAAAGCATCTCTTCATTAGAGAATCAAAGTCATGTAGAGAACAATATAAGAAAACTTGATTTTATTATATGATAGGTAGAGAAAAGATCTGTGGGGTTACAGAACTTGATGATGATTCAGGCAAAGTAGTTAACATAAATTATATCTAGTTATGTGGGGTCACAGCCCCTACAATTGAGTGGATTTAAGAGGTGCTTGTGTGATTGAGTGGTAAAATTCCAGGGGCAGGAAAGGGGCTGCCTTCAAGCCTAGAAAACAATAGCACATGTCTGCTCTTATCAATAAAGCTGCTGACTACACAGCAAATCCACCATTTGCTACAAGAGTTAACTTTCAGGTACTACTGGTATGGGAGGATACAATGGGGAACAATATTAATTGTTAGAGTGCGATTGGCTCACCTCGAACTCATAAGAAGCAAGGCCTCCATCCATCCCAGAAACCCAGCCTGACAGTCACCTTAATATATAAGACTAAAGAACTCAACTGTAAACACTCTCTTCCCTTTCCCTTTCCCACATAGTTAAATAA
This sequence comes from Nesogale talazaci, assembly GCA_004026705.1. NCBI lineage: Eukaryota > Metazoa > Chordata > Mammalia > Afrosoricida > Tenrecidae > Nesogale > Nesogale talazaci. The sequence continues at coordinate 41,992 of PVJH01003137.1, forward strand.
GCCTGATGCCACTTCCAGGATTAAGAGGCTTCTAAGTTAGTGAAAAAGGAGACTGTTTTGAGTGGACTACACATAGGGCTGCTAGCTACAAAGTCAGTAGTTGAATCTACTAGACACATAATGGGAGAAGGATGAAGCTGTTTACTTCTCTGGAGATCTATGCTCCCAGAACTCAAAATGGGCCAATTTGACTCTATGCTGTTGTGTCGCTTTTAATAGGAACCATGTCAATGGAAGTGGGTAGCGTTAACTTATTGAGGTTCTAGAACAGCAGTTCCCAGCCTGTGGGTTGTGACCCCTTTGAGGGTCAAATGATCCTTTCTCAGGGGTCACCCGATCCATTTATAACAGTAGAAAACTTATTGTTATGAAATAGCAATGAAAATAAGTTTATGGTTGGGCAGTCACCACAACAAGGGGAACTGTATGAAAGGCTCAACCACTGCTGTAGAGGAAGCCTGGAGGACAAATATAAAGAGTTCCAGGACTATAGAAAAAAGAGAAGATGCAAGAGAGTCAAGACATTGTCAAAAGATTTGAAAACTCAATTCATTTGATTCAATGTCTTTGCTTGAACTTGGTTTATTCTGATTATCTTTTAAGATTAGACTCTGCAGGAGTTTTTCGTCTTTCAAGTATACAGATATGATATATATATATATATATATATATATATATAGAGAGAGAGAGAGAGAGAGAGAGAGAGAGAGAGAAACTTGAGATAATGAGTTTTCAAACTGATTGATAGAATCTCACATGATAGATTTCTTACAGAAATTCTACTTGTTTGCCGTGACAATCACAAAAAACAAACTCACTGCCATCAAGTCAAGGCCAACTAATTTTGAATGTATCAGACAGGTTGCAGCTGCCTCTGTGAGTTTCCAAAACAGCAACCTTAAAAGAATAGAAATCCCCTTTTTCTCCTGTGGAAAGGTTGGTGATTTCTAACTGCTGCCCTTGAATATTAGTGTAACCACTCAGCCTCTAGGCTCCCGTAAGTCTTGATACTTCCCACAAAAAGACTGGAGAAGGTATCTCTGAAGCTGCAGACAAGGTTCTGGAAACCTTCCAGAGGAGTTCACACCTGTGGAGACCTTCTCAGAATTCCTGGACTTAGCTGGTCTTTCATCCAAAATCACCCACCCCGAAAGCTTCCTGAAGGACCTGTGTATCTACTCCCCTGATCGTCCAGGTGAAGACTGCTGTTGGAGAAGATTGCCTTACATCCCTCAGTGCTCTTCCCTCCCTCCTTGGGCATTGATCCTCCTCACCCTCCACCCTGCCTCACAGAGATGCTGCAGCAGGACCAGGTCACCCACTATCAGTTTTTCTCAGAGGGATCTGGTGTTGGAATCAACTCAATGGAAGTGAGATTTTGTTGTTGTTTATTGATCTTAGAACAGAGTATAAACAAATTTGCTAACTCTCCAACAACAAAGCTAGCTTTTAAGTCAATGAATACTGATTACAATAGGTTACATTAAACAAGTGATATGAAATGGAAGCTTTGAATACATCATTGTTTTTTAACTTTTGGCATCTGTGAATGCAAAGTGACTCACACATGAGACACTCTCAATCAAAATGAACGCTTTCCCAAAGATGTGGCTTTGATATTTTACTTTCAAATGTCTTGACATAATAAATGGATTAAATACACTTTCTTTTTTTTTTTTTTTTGGGCATCACTGCTCTCCAGTGGTGGGAGTAGGAGGTCCAGCCCCACTGCTGGAATTGAACTTCCGTCCCAGTGGGCCGCAGTACCGCGCACAACCACTACGCCTCCGGGGCTCAGCCCTAAAAGACAAAGCTTTTTATTTTTTTTTCAGGTTTTTTTTTGGGGGGGCGGGGCCATCACTGGCCTCTGGTGGTGGGAGTAGGAAGCCCAGCTTTGCTGCTGGATTTGAACCTCCAACCCAGTGGGCCGCAGTCCTGTGCACAACCACTATGCCACCGGGGCTCAGCCTACACTTTCTTATCTTTTGATGAAAACCTATTTCTCACTATAACAAAAGCATAATTCAAAGATGGATGCCATTTCAAATAGATTTTCCATTTTACCAGAAGAAATATGACCATTATCTGTTAGAGAGCTACACTGAATAAGATTTTTTAACAGCTTTTATTGGCACTTAATACACATATCCCATAATTCTATAGTTCAGTCATATCAAGACGAGTTGCACAGTCTATCTAAAAATTTTATAGATTTCTCTTTTTTTAATGTTTTAGTACACTTGTACAATAAGTTGTGCAATTAATATTAGTTCTAGTGCTCCCTCCCTCCTTCCACACAGACTATTTGCTCTCCCACCCTCTCATATTTGCTCTCTCCCCACCCCACTACCTCTCCTATAAACTCTTAAATCAGCTGATTCCATTTTTCCACAAACTTTTTGAATCTACTCATTGCATCTACTCATTCTGTTCTTCAAACATTGGAAAATCCAACAAAGACAATTAGAAACAGAAAAAAGGGAAAGTGGTAAGGATAAAAAAATTGTAACAAAAAGATAAAAAATGCAAATAGTGTGCAAGAAAAAAAAGACCACTATGAATATTTAAAGGCCAGAAAAGAAATGTCTGTCATGGAATTAGCAAGAAATACCTGCATCTAGAATAATTTCATGTTGTGTCAGGAATATTGAAATTAGAAAGAAAATATAGCTCACCCCGAGTTGAACAAAATGTAGCTTACTAAATGGCTTTCACCTAATGATAAAAAGAACTCAAGTCAGCCTGCAGAACTTGCAAAGACCCTGTCATAAGCACACCACTGTGTAATGTTAAATCTGGAAAGGTCTGTGTATTTAGCCAAAAAAAAAATTAATGTAACCAGATGGTGCATCCAAAAGTAATATGTCAGCAAATTCCCACAACCTCTAAGGGGGAGAAGAGGAAGAATAAAAGCAGAAAGGAAAAATACATAGGAGATTTGCAAATCTCAGCAAGGAATGTTACAATAAAGAGTATAGCTTTACACTTCCCAGAATAATGATAATCTCTTAGGAAATACAATTTAAGGAAGAATTACAGAAATAGGACAATCCCCAATGAATTTCTGCAGATCAGAAGTATTATAACTGCACTGATGGTCTTCTCTGCCATAAGAAAGGACCTCTAATGGTGCAGTGGGTTTACCATTTGGCTTCTAACTACGGATTCATTGGTTAGAACCTACTCATGGTGTGGGAGTTCAAACTCTCCTAGCTCTGGTTTCTAAGAGAGATTTCAAAAAGCTTGTGGAATAATTGCATCAAGCTATATCTTTCCATCAACTTTTTGAAGTCCCCTTAAATCCCCTTCAATTGCCCTTTCCGCTGCAGTGTGTAAAGGAAACAAGGCTCTGACAGACTGGAAGGGGTTGCTACCTATGGCAATTTTATCTTGTTTAAAATGTTGCTTACTGGGGTGGGGGTGGGATGATTCTTATGTTGATTCCTTTTTTACATTGTAAAGTGGTTTTGTTAGCTTTTTATTGCATTCTTACTCTTATTTCCAATATAGACTTTGAATATGACTTTGTTCATTTTGTTTGTTTCCTTAGTCTGGTTAATGCTGAGAAGGAAAGGTATATGGCAATTTCTTCCAAATATTTCACAATACTAAAAGAAATAGAGAATTTGTAACTGCCTGAAAAAGAGAAATCGCAGTGTTTGGAGAAAAAGATTGCAACTCACTCTAAACTAAAGTCAGCAACATCTGTGCAGGGAGACATGTACAATAATATTCATGTCTTTATTGGCTTTATATACTAAAAATAGTTGTTTATGATAATAAAGTGCAGTAAGTTTCAAATGTGGTAGAGGGCTGAGCATATGCTTAAGTCTTTATATTTACAGAGAGAGATATGAGAATTTATCCAAATTCTCTTTATTTTGTTAGAGAAAATTACCTTGCTGCTTATGACATTGAAGATCAAAAATTTTTTAAATGCCTTTAAATGATTTATTTACATCAGGTGTTCCAAAATTCCCCAAAGAGAAAATTGATCCTCTGGAAGTAGAGGAGGGAGATCCAATTGTTCTTCTATGCAACCCCCCTAAAGGCCTTCCACCTTTACACATTTATTGGATGAATATTGGTAAGTAAAATTTTCTTTTCTTACTAAGGATATTCTAATGTTATTCATCATGGTAGATAGCACACTGAGAAAAAGATAAAAATTAATATTTGGTAATGGTTCCCTATGAGTCAGAATGATTCAATGGCAGAAAGTTTGGCTTTGAGTTATCATTGTTAAAGTCTATGGATTCTTAGAAAATAGTATTTTCTAGCAGCTTATAGTTTGCCCCAGGTCTAAAATATACACTGGTATATTGTGTTAGGTCTGGTTGACTACAGAAGCAAATCCAGCGACACTCATTTATGTATAAGAAAGAACTTAAAATCAAGAAGTAATTATATATTGAGAAAACATTCCAGCTCAGTCCAACTCAAGTCCTTAATTCCAATATTAGTCCACACATCCCTGTTCAGAATCACACAGCTACAGACAATGACTCACAATGCAGGAATATCATAGACTGGTGGGTGCAAAGTATTGTTGATCCAATGGTGTTCGATGCTCCTCCACTGGCAGCTCTGGCAGTCATCAGGGTCAGAGAACAGAAAGATTAAGGCAGAGGGAGAAGGTGAAGTGCACAAGGAGTCACCAACAGGCTATGACCTGATTGACAGGCTAATCCGCACCCTTACACTTTGACATATTTTCAAACTGAAATAAAATAAGGTAACTACCACAAGGATGTACTGAAAAACACACAAAAGCATCACAAAATATCCTTTTTGAATTTTTCTATTAGAAAAGAGCAGAGGATACCTATAAGTAAAGTACTGTCCATATTCCAAAACAATTTTTAGATGTGAAATATGTTAAAGTGGAGGATGATTTGTGTATATGTTGCTAGCTTTATTTTTATATTAATAATGTTAAGACTTATTATTTTGTAGTAATTTTGTGAAGATAATCTCTATATTGGTAATGTTTCAACTGCTGGAAACAGTAATTGCAGAAATATCAATTTACCTTTGTGTTAAATTTGTCAAAAAGTTTTACTCACTCTTGACTGGAAATTCCAGCTTCTTTTGCTTTATGTCTTAGCAGTGCTTCCTAAATATTTCCTCAGTTTGGATCATGAGAAAAATGGTAGTATTTATACAAGGACTCAAAATCAATCAGTGAAGCTGCTCTTAACTGGAGTCTGAAAGTTTCAACTGTAATCACCCTAGTACTCTGCTGGTTGCATTCTGATATGGCAGAGAGACTAATAGCTCAGACACATTTGGAGGAGGTGGGGTCCTCTGTTTTAAAGAAACACGAGTTTAAGAAATTGCTAATTATAATTAGACATGACTTGATCAATCAGTTTTCAGAGAAACAAATGTAGACAAGAACAGCCAAGCCAGAGACCCAGATGGTAAGACGATGTAGACATGTCCATACTGGCTAGGTTTCTTTGGTCAATGGTAAAAAAATAAGGTCCTAGTTTTATGTGTTCATATTTTTCTTTTTGTTTAAACTCTGCTCCATTGATAAGATAAGACTTTAAAGAAAGAGGACATATAGATGAAAAACAAATTAAGAAAGAAAGCAAAGACAAGACAAGGAAAGAGAGGTGAAGCACAATAAGGGAAAATTGCTTGTATTAATGATAAAACATTTTCCCCCAGAATTAGAACATATTGGACAAGATGAAAGAGTATATATGAGCCAAAAGGGAGATCTTTACTTCGCAAATGTGGAAGAAAAAGACAGTCGGAATGATTACTGTTGCTTTGCTGCATTTCCAAGATTAAGGACTATTGTACAGAAAATGCCAATGAAACTAACAGTTAACAGTTGTAAGTTCAAATTATATATCATTCCATTGTGGGTGCTGAATGCAAATGTGCCTGTAATTTCATTCTGGCTGAATCTCCTTAGTGCTGGGTTGATATTTTCCATCATTGTCCAGTCTAACTCTGGAAACTTCATTCAGATGAAAGAGACAGCTGCAGCTGCAGATCCATAGTAGCTCTGCTTGTGGCAGCTAGAAATCAAATCTCAATTCATAGTGCAAGTGCATTTTATATGTTGTCTGCTTAGTTGTTTTGGGGGACAAAATATACAGTGAATTTCTTGAACTTTGCACGCTAGTGGCTGGCATTGATTCCCTGTGATCTTGGATCATTCAGAGGAATGGAAATGATTGGAAATAGCAAAAAAAGAGTTAAAGTGAAATATCATATACCTTTTACCATAACAAGATATTTTTGTTTTTGTACCTCCCATCCCAAATTTGGCAATGCTATCTTAATTGCTTCTCTTCCCTGCTTGATGATGCAGATGCCAATCTGTGTTCCCAAATGGGGGAATATAATTAGTGGGAGGAGGAATAATAAGATTCATAGGGCATAGACAATCCCCAACCCTTCACTGATGGAATAATTGGCTCCAATATAGTTGAAAGTTGGCATCACCATTCCATTGTCTGATTTGGTCTGCAGTTTTGTCATATTTCTATACAGATATATACCATTGGATTTCACTAGAGCATTCTTTTGGTAGCCTCTCTTCTATTATTTAGATCCTGCCCTTTTGGATTCTTTCGTGGGCACTCTACAAGACGCTACTTTAAGATATTTTTTTTCTTTATTTTTTGATGTTTTTTCAATTATATTCCCAAAGACAATGTTCTAGTGAAGCGCTATGGTACCTCATTTTGTAATTTTTCTAAAAGATAAAATAAGACTTTTCATTCTTTATTGATATCAACATCTACCATTACTGTTTGCATTCTGTTTCCTTCCATCTTTTCTTATTTCAGTAAAGCATGCTAATGAGTCGAGTTCATCCACAGACACTGGTTCCAAGGGTAAGTGGAACACACATAGACTGTTGCTACTTATTTTCACCTTTAATACCTCATTTTCATCTCAGCATTTGGATTTTTTTTCTTTAATGCCTTTGTGATCTTATTGAAATACTAATATTTCTTGTTAAAAAAAGATCATGTCATAAAGGATCCTATTATTTCCCTCTGCATGTAAGTTAATGCAAAGAGAGTGATCTTTATAAATATATAATTGTACATAGAATCATACTTTTGTTATATAGAGGATATATATTTATATATAATCTACAAACATAGATACCATATAACTACATGTTTTAATAGTGTTTTTATTTCAGACCTCTCATAATGTCCTCTAGGCTATATAAGTTAACTGCTTTTTACAAAGGAAGAACAAATAAATAGTTCACTGTCAAATTCAGATAACACTGCTTTTAGGAAATTAAGTGGACATTTTTGCAAGACTTTCTGTAGCATTTAATATGCAACTGTGTGCTGTAACTTTCTGAGAAAGAAAAAACATTAGTTCGGCATCCCCCAAATAAATTTCTCTTTGAAACCTTTCTCCACCCACCTCCCTTCTAATGGAGCATCTACTTTTCCAAAGTACCAAGTAAATCTCAATTATACAGGACTCTAGTGTTCACTAATGAGAAGTTCATTTACATACATGAAACAAGCATTCTTTATATCCTGGGGATCAGTGGTTAATATACTAGCAAATCAGGAGAGTTCTCTGTGTGTACCCTCAGTCTACTGTTTAAAGGTGGATTGCTTACATGGCTGTACACACACACACACACACACACACACACACACAAATACACACGAGATTCAGAGGTGCCTGGAAAATGGAATTATAGGAGAATTGAATTTTCCCCCAAACTTTTGAAGCCCCACCCTCACATGCACACCTCCATAATACTTAATACAGTATAAAGTACATGCTCACAATTACTTGATAAAAGAACCTTTGTAAGGAAGGTTCAATAAAGGTGTGCATTGCATCCAGAAACTTTCATTCTTCTCCTGTGAACATAGAATGCCAACTTTTTTCTTCTCTGTTCAGTCATTGGTCTCATTGGGGAAATTATTTTGAATAAACATTTGGAAAATGAAATAACAATTTACAGTGAAAACTAAAAGCTCCCACTTTGAATTTTATTTGGAAATTTTTCTCAGAAAGTGAAAAATGGTGCACCTTGATATACTGCTATTGAGAAAACTTAAACCACGATGGTGCTTATCTGTGAGGATCTGAGACTATATGCAGAGATACTTGAAAAGCTTTATAATCTCATTGATCCCATGGCATATAATAGACTTCCTTAGTCAGAATTTCTAGATGCAGAACCTAAGAAGTTTTTATTAACAAGAACCCGCTACAATATTGCAAACATGAAATTCCATTCCTATATAATTGATTCTTGCAGTTGGTCCACTCTGACACCGTATGATTGTTCCATAAAATTTCTGAATTATAATCTTGCTGGAAGCAGATTGCCACACTGTTATCCCACTGAAGAGAAGCAGACTAGAACTGATGACCTCTTGGTAACAGACAAGCAGTTAACTATTATAGCACCAGAGCTTTATATATAACTCTCAGCTAACTTGACCAGGAAGAATTAAAGTCCAAAATGTAAACTAAAAGACTTTCTATTAACTTAAGAATTTACATTAGGTAGCTAATTTTCTTGAACAAAATTTGGACATATAATTAAAAGATGTGGAATGAACATAAGAGTTAATACATCCATGTGGCAACCTTTGTTTCACATTTATAGAGAAGTGGAATCTACTCAAACTGGAATACATACATATGTATATGTACACATATAAAATATACATATATATGCTTTAAGAAATATTTAATGGGACAAGAGTTTACCCCTTGTAGTTTGAAACAATCTTTGACTCATCTTTTCTCTTTTATAGCAAATTTGATTAAGGAAAGAAAACCCAGATTGCTATTGCCCCCCAAGGATAGTGGCAGTAGTTCTGATATCATCATCCTCAAAGGAGACACCTTGCTACTTGAATGTTTTGCTGAAGGCCTGTGAGTAACCTGATTCCTGTTCATTACTTACTAGGCTATTTCTAAAACGAATAATGCATTGATTAAAAGTGTGACTATGTGCCCAAGAAAATATTACAGTTTTTTTAAAGAAAATAATCTTAAAGATAGAGACTGGTGATAGAACCCTCAAGATTATTATTGGTCCTTGATCACCCTTCTGGTTTGGAAATGAATTCATGCCTATAATTTAATTTTCAGGTACAAAATAGATACATTTGTCAAGGGAACAGTATATTGGTAGGATATATGCCCTTAGAATTAGCAACAATGTTTAGAAAGGTCAGAAAAAAAGAAGGAATGGGAACAGGAAACAGAGAAAGGAAGTAGGATACATATAACTTTGAGGAGACTGCAATGAATGACAACTAACAAAGTGCAAGTGAGATGTTGAGTGGAAAATTGAAACCTTCACCCAATATAATCTTCACCCAATTAACGATAAAAATGTATTTAATTCCTGTTATTGTAGGATTTTATGATAGAAGTAATTCATCCTTCCCTCTGTAGAACTCAGTCTGAGATTCAGACTGATTTATAATTAGATGCTTTGGTCAGTATGTTATCATCAGTGAAGCGGAAGAAGATAGCAATCTCCGGAACTTAGGGGGACAACAATTGTATTAGAAGTTTGACATTGATGCCGATTCTATTGTTCTTTTTTACTTCTGTGCTTTATTATATTACCTTCCTCATGTTTGCTGTGCTACTTGCTCTGCTCCTCATTCATGTTGCAGATGTCCTACTCATAAATATCTTATTCTGCTCCCCTTTGCACATAAGGTATTTCAGTCTATATCTTAAACAAAAGACTTTGCCTTAAAATCATACTTTAGACTCGCTTTCATCTCTCCTTGCCAGTACCAGCCGGCTTCTTTGCCGGTGCCAGCCAGCCAGCTTCTTTGCCGGTGCCAGCCGGCATCTTAAACCTGTGAGCAAAGAGGTTAAGAAAAGACTATATACAAAAGCTGGGAACCGGAGGACAGAGTCTGAAGACAGCCGCTCCAAGTTTAATGTAGACAGCCCTTTTATAAGTCCAAGGCATTACATAAAATACTTGTTCTAACACTCTTTCCCATGACTAAGGAACATCAATATCATATGTGAAGTTCACCACATTCTCATTCCCATCAGCCATCTCTTGAAACACAGCCAAGCTGCTTCCCATTCCGACCTTGGTAATTTCTATCTACTAACATAAACTAAGCTACATGTATCTAAATAATCACTACAGTAAAACATCTGCACTATTATGTGAAAAGCAAAATATACTGGGAACTAAGGTCATCATACCCTACAGCTAGGTTGCAAAAGCAACTCCTGCTTTCAGGACAGCTCCAAACCGTATTAACCCTTTGGTTTCAAGGCAGCTCCCAACAGTTCCTGAAATGACAATTTACTTATACAAATGTTATAAGAAAAGCCCAAAGGAATTCTACTTGATCACTTCTTGAAATTGCTACATTTATCAAGTTAATAACATAAGAGAGAGTACCACCCCCAAAACACTAGAATTGCATTGGCCTGAGCGGAGTTTTTAGTAGTACACATTTTTTCCCAGTAGGCAAACATCAGGCAACTTGCTTTGAGTTAGTGCACCCAGTAGCATCTTCTGGGAATGTTCCCTCTGGTGACAGTGAATTATTGTCAGAGTAGTTTCACTTGAACCGTGTGTGTGTGTGTGTGTATGTGTGTAATGACTAATTTAAGAGAACAGCATGAGACTGAGAAATTTTATTACCTGCTTGGAAAAAGGCTGAAGAAACTGTTGTGATATTGAACATAGAACTTTGAAGGAGAGCACTATGAGAAAAACTCAACTGTACAAGTGGTTTTCTTGTTTCATTAAAGGTGAAATATTGATTGATGACAAATCTCAGTATGGATGCTCATCAACTTCTTAATGGTCAAAATATCTACTCATTGTGCATTTAAAGTTTGTTCCACAAGGTCAAACTTATTAATCAAGCTTTCTATTTAGAAGTTCTGAAAAGATTGCATAATAGTGTGACAAAAAAGGCCTCATTTTTGGCAGACTGGGAACTAGATATGCCACCAAAACAGTGTACCTGCTCACATAGTCATTTCAGTGTGCAAGTTTTTGGCAAAAAACCAGCATGCCTCTCTTGTCCTGCACCGTGTTCACCTGACCTTATGACATAGGAAAGGTAGAGACTTCTACAGGTGTTCTTTGCCTTCTTTTTCCTTCTGCCTTTTTCCTGTCCCACTTTTATGCTCAGTCTTCATTTGAGTTTCTAACTTCCTCTCTGTTACATTACCCTTACTTTGTAGAGGTCTAAACACAGGCATCTATTTATGTAAATATAATTATCTATGATAAGGTGGGAATAAACTCAAGACTTAGGCAGCAGCTGGACATTGGGCTTCCACCCAGGCACTCCTCAATGCAAGAACACTTTGTTCTATGAATTTGGCCATGATGCTCACTGACCCAATATGATCACTGAAGTCAAATAGGTGAATAAGCAAATGTGGTAAAGAAAATGGATGGCACCCAGATAGCAAAAGATATAGGGTCTGGGTTCCCAAAGCTGAAGATAAACACACAGCCAACTAGCTGAGAAGTATTCATGTCCACAAAGAAGAAGGACACCAGCCAGTGTGGCTGAGAGGTGTCAAAAGGATCAGGTCTCAGGCATCAAACAGGAAAAAAAAACATATTACTGTGTACGCACTTTCCTGAGATGATCACTGAGGACAAGTGGAGACAGGAGAAAGAGTGGTGAAGATGGCTAATCGTACCCGGCTATCAAAAGATATAATGCCTGAGGCCTCAACGGCTTGAGGATGAGCAAACAGTGCAACAATGTCTACCATAGAAGAAGCACACCAGCCTATGCAACCATGAGGAGAAGAAATAACCAGGTATCAGGCATCAAAGAACAAAGACCATATCATTATGTGCCCACCCTCCTGACATGAGCACTGAGTACAAAAGGTGCAAAGGCAGACAGATCCGAGGAAACCTGTGGTGCCCAGCCACCAAACGATAAAGTATCTGGGATTTTAAAGGCTTGAAGGTGTACAAGTGTCCACCCAGTATGGAAACAGCAAAGCCCACATAGAAAAAGCGCACCAACCAGTATGATCACACAGGGTCAAATGGAGCAGGCATCAAGCATCAAAGAACAAGGATTAAATCAATAAGAATGAGGGGGGAGAGTAGGTTGAGGATCCAAAGCCCACTTGTGAGCAATTGGACACCCCCTAACAGGGGAGTCATGGGGTGGAGTTGGGCCAGTCAAGGTGCAGTGAGGTAGCAATGAAGCATAAAACTTTCCTCTATTTCCTGAAGGTTTCCTCCAACCAACCATCCCAGTCCCAACACTGCCCTACCATTCCAGCTCGACTGGAGGAGGTGCACTGGTGGAGAGGGGAGCTGGAAACAAAGGGAACTTGGGGTGGATGGACCCCTCGGGGTCAGTTGTGGGAGTTGCCAGATGGGTGGAGGGAGGGTGGGGTGGAGAGAGGAAGCCAGCTCTGGGAATCTGTGGACTGTCTCCTATATGGGAAGTGTGGGCAGGGGGAGATGTCGGGCAGTGTAAGATATGACAAAACAATAATGATTGCAGAGTAATGAGGACTGGGGGGGAGGGGAGAAAAGGATGGAGGGGGATGGAAGAGAGAGTCATATCAAGGGCCCAAGTGGAAAGGCAGATGTTGGGAGAATGTTGATAAGGGCAGGCAAGTTGGGGTGCTTGACACAGTATACGTAATGATGTATTTAACTATGTATGATGAAAAGAGATGTATGAGTACCCAATAAAATGATTATATAATTTAAACAAAAAAAAGAAAAGGTGAAGGAAAAAAAACTGAGGAAGGTTTTGTCAGCAATCCAAACAGATGAGTTTGAAAATATTTCCGGGCTGAGCCTTGATGGTGTAGTGGTTGTGCGTGAGACTGCGGCCCACTGAGACAGAGGTTCAATTCCAGCAGTGGGGCTGGGCCTCCTACTCCCACCACCGGAGAGCAGTGATGCCAAAAAAAAAAAAATCTTTCCAATAATGGAATTTCATATTTGTCAAGTGTATTAAGTGTAATGGAGAATATTTTGAAAGTGACAGATTTGTTTTGTAAAAAAAAAAATGAATACATAGCTTTGAAAAAATTCCATGCTGGGGAGGGCTACCCCCTCATAAGTATAACAAACAGATTCAAAATTCACTGCCTTTCCATCAATTCTGAGTCAAAAGGGACCCTGTGGGGCAGAGTAGAACTGCCCTTTAAGGTTTCTAATAAGTCTTGACAGGAACGCAAGATCTGTTTTTTCCCCATGGATCATCTGGTAGATTCAAACTGCTGGTTTTGTGCTTAACAGATAACAAGTACCCCACCACGGTTTCTTACACAAGACACTTCTTATCGAATGTGTAGTCTTAGAAGCATATTTGTTTCCTGTCACTGCATAATGGGAATATGACCTCCACTGGAAATACCATAGGTTAATGTATTCTAATTTCTCAGCACTTAAATGTTTCATCTTTAAACCAGCATCATTTATAAGTTAAGGGCTTTTTCCAGCTATGAATCTAGACTGAGGAATAAAAATTCGCTCCATTGAGTTGACTGACTCATAGAAACCCTCTGGGATAGAGTAGAATTGCCCTGTTAAATTTCTGAGGCTGTAAATCTTTAAAGGAATAGAAATCCACATCTTTCTCCCTTGGAATAGCTGGTGGTTTCAAACCACTAAGCTTCAGGGCTCCTAAATACAGGAATCAGTAAAAAAAAACAAAAAACAAAAAACAAAAAAAACACCTCATGTCATCAAATTGATTCTGGTTAATAGTAACCCTGCAGGATAAGGTAGAACTGTACTCGAAGATTTCTAAGACTGTAAATCTTTGTGGTGAGTTTGCAGCACTAAGACTTAAAAATATAAAAATCATATTCATGCATGTTTGAGTGTGTTCTGAATGACTGATTTCAAATTGGATCTTGAAGTAAGTTTTGTAAATTTCATTTTCAATCCAGAAAAAAATATACAAGATAATTCTCTGTTTTGGAAGGACCTCTTTAAAGGAAATGTGGTCCCTATTTTGGTTTTGTTTTTGAAAGATGAACATTCTCACAGTCTGTTAGATCATAATGGTGGCCACCTGCTCTATTTATTTCCATGGTAGAAAGGAACATTTGAGGGCTTTGTCACTATTCTTGTTTGACTCTTTGGACAAAAAGAATATCTCAGTAATTCCTTTTTTCCTAATTCCCACAAATGCCATCATTTGATTCATGCGTGGGCTAGTGACTCAAGGCTTGTCTTTAAAATAATAGACATGCTTCTTCCATGTGTCTTCTAATAAATGATATAAAGGAAATAAACAATAAAAAGGAAAGTAGAATTCAAAATGTTATCTTTCCTGTGAAAATGCCTGTAACTTTAGTCTAGGACTTATCACCTGAATTGGTTTCTTCAAACTCACTGGGTTTGCATTGTATGGTCCATGTATCCTCTTTCAGATAAATGTTTTTGTTTTTATGAGTATCACTGTTCTCCGGTGGTGGGAGTAGGATAGATAAATGGGTATATTTATACAAACAAAAGTAGTTAAATTTTCTTCTACAAAGTTTTAAAGATTATATATCTGCTATAGATATGATGCATAATCCTATTTTTAGGTGTCAGGCTCTCTATTTTGAGTTTTACATATATTAGCTCATTTTTTCCTTGATAATTTTCTTTGCCATTTTCATTCCCATTTGTAAATTAGGTAAATGAACCTCAGGTAGTTTAATTCATTTCCTTAAGCATATTATAAGCTGTAACTGGGATTCTGTTTTTCCTGTTCCCCAAACCCTAATCCACTTCCAAATTTAACTCTGTCTGCAAAATTTTTTAACCAAATGAGTTCTGTTAAATGGAAATAACAATACAAACAGACAGGGACTACATCCCCCCGAAAAATGACATTATTTCTGAATATATAGAAGGGGTATGTAGTAGACATTTCAGTACATTTTTTAATAAAAGTTATAATGTATCTAATGCTTAATAAAACAAGGGAGTTTTACAGAGGAAAATTATGCAAGAGTTATACATCCTTTACATCTGTAAATAAAGTGAGAATTATAAGCAGTCATAATTATTTTTTAATTCAGATGACTAAATTATTCACATATCCTTAAATAAATTTTATCTCCTACTCCTTAGTTACTGACAGATAATGATCTTATTTATTCTTTCACACAGTAAATAATAGAAGATCAAGTTACTTTGGAAAATTTGGGATTAAAATAAACAAACAAGATTAATATGAGATGTTTTCACATTAAACACTGTTTTTATTTTTGTTAGGTGATGTTGAGTAAATTCCAAGTTATAGTCATTCTACATATAACAACATGAAACACTGCCCAATACCGCACCATTACAATGACTGCTATGTTTGAGCTCATTACTGTAGGCTCTGTAATTTCCATCTTGTTGGGAATCGGGAATCTTTCTCATTTTTTCTGACTTTGTTCTTTACCATTTATTATGCCTTTTCCAGGGGCTGGTCCCATCTGAAGTACATGAGGCAATGTCTTGCCATCTTAAGGAGTTTTCTGACTGTCCTTGTTCCAGGACAAATTTGTTTAATTTCTGGTGATGAGCTAAATCCTTTGTCATTGAATGGCTTATGACTTACATTGACCCTATATGGGATTTTCAAAGCTGCAAACATTTAGTGGAGTAGACAGCTTCATTTTCCTCTGCCCAAACTGTGGGGAATGGCCAGTGCCCCATAACTAATCATGGGTTCAATAGGTGCATTTATATGGTTAATATATATATATATATATATATATATATATATATATATATCAGAGAGAATAATAGGTGAGAATAAAATAAATAGTATGCATATCATGATAACATGCTCATTTCCTGGATGACCATGATCTTAATAGCCAGTTCTGCACACAGCATGGGCCTAGACAGGAATGAAGGAGGGACAGTGGAGAGGGAACAGGGAAGAGAGGGCTGTGGGAGAGCACCAGGGAGAAAGGAGAGAGTTCTTTATTGCTAACCAAGGCTTACGTATTTTTGAGTGTCATGTAAGTCCCCTAATTACAGGTAAAGACATACATCATAGAAAGGGATTTCACTATAGGTAAAACAGCAATGGGGGGTATATAAACAATAGGAAGAGGAGGATTTGGGAACATACATGTGACATGATGGGTGGATCCCTGATTCAGGATGGCACCCTAACTTTGGATGTCACCTATCAGGTTTGACCTATTCTCTGGCTCTTCAAGGAAATCTTCATTAGTAGGGTATGAACCCCACTGACAGTGGATGAGGAGAATATCTCTGAGCATCTGACCTTCCAATAAGTACTGGCAAACAGTCTGAAATGTTTGGCATATCACCCTAAAATGTTATGGAAAACACAAAAGCAAAATACACACTGGTCACCCATACAGATCCTACTTATAGGGTATGCCATCCTTGCCAGAAATTATAAATTTGAGAAGTTTTCATTCTAAAGGAAGGTGCTATGAATTTTGGAATGACAAATGTCAGTCATATCTAGAAGCAAAATCTTTGATATGGTGAAAACTTTCAGTTTCTTCACTGCATTTTAGTAAGTAAGCATGAGTAAGCCCTTGATTATCTTGCCTATTGGGTGATCCAACATGTGGTAGTAAACTTTTAATTAACTCATTTACTAATATTGTATGAGATCCGGCCTATCCTGTAACTTGGCAAATGGCCATTTTGGCAGATGGAGTGAGAAGTAAGCATTTAGGAGACTTGTTCAGGGATGTGCTCAGAAAGCCAACAACTAATTATGCTCAGAGCTGCCTGAGCATCATTCCTACCTCTTACAGTATTGTCACTAAGGAGCTAGATAATGCAGACAATTTTCACTAAACAACTAATTTAAATATGGCTCTTTGAATCCTTCCTGACACTCCTTGGATGAGAGACCTGACTATGTGATCTGCTTCCAACAAAGAGTACCTTATGGGGCAGTTCTACTCACTTCTCTGTTCCACATGAGGCCAATGTGAGTCGGAATCTACTCCTTGGAAACTAACAACGATACTCTCCTTTTGTTAAAATCATTCATTAATGATTTCTACATCTTTTAACCCACTTGAGTTTCTCGTTTGGATTTCAGAATTGATTTAAACCAAGAAGACTTGATTTCAACCTCTTCCCCACAAACATGGAGAAAGAAATCATATTGGCATAGACACATTATCAGAATAGTTTCTGTTGTTTTGTTTTTGCTCATTGTTTGTTTTGATTGTGTGACCTGCTTTTTTAAAACTCTAAGCAAGGATGATTTAATTGACTACGACTTCCGTCTTTTCCCCACAATGCTGGTAACCACAACTTCCCTCCACACCCACGCCACTCTGTTCTTCCAACATTAGGATTACAGGACTATTATACTCTCTTCTCCTTAATCATGTCTCATACTTCATATATGTTCAAATTCATATATGGAATAATGCTATTTTTGCTTTCTCCAACCACACACAGAATATTTTTCATTTTAAGGATATCTTGTAATATTATCTCTAAGTGGTTTTTTTCTCATTTCCTAATGCTACTATAACAGAAACACCACAGGTGGATAGCTATAAAGAACAGAATTTAGTTTTTTCTTAATTTTGGAAGCTAAATCAGGTTCTTGGCTGTTTCAGTGGCTCCTCTCCTAGGGTGGTGTCTGTCTTTGACCTTTGGCTTTCAGCACCATGCCTTTCTCTCTCTCTTCCCTTTGTGCATATCTGTGAACTATTTCTATGACTCAGAATGATTAGGTGTAGGACCCTTCCTATTTTGATATGGCTTCATTATACAAAGAGTAAAGCCACTGCCATTGAGTCAATCGAACTCACAGTGACCCAAAAGGACAGAGTAGAACTGTCCCTCTGGTTCTCTGAGACTATAATTCTTCACTGGCATAGAAAGCCCCATGTATCTCCCACAGAATGACTGTTGGTTTTGAACTGCTGACCTTGCACTTTGAAGCTCAACATATAATCACTATACCACCTTGGCTTCTATGAATTCATTAACATAGAAAAATAAAATCCTTCATTCTACATAGGGTTATATTTACAGGTAGAAAGTTTCAACATATCTATGGAGTGGGGATGGGGAGAGCGGCATCACAATTCAGACCACTGTAGACTACGATATCCTTTCTCTATTCATCAGCACTTACTCAGTATACATATACAGCTAGGGCACAGAAGCTTTCAGAGGAAGCAAAGCATTCTAGTAGCTTACAAATAGAGAGACTTGATTCAATCTCAAAGATAGCTATGAATTACAGAAATGTGCTTTGACAATGTCCATATTCCTGAAAGCTTAAGCACATGTGTGATAACAGCACATTAAGTAATGGGATGTGATCGTTTTTCACTTTTTATTTGTGGCCTAAAAATGTTTAATTTGTTTGTTTATTTGCAGACCAACTCCACAGATTGAATGGGACAGACCAAGTAACATCTTAGCAAGTGGGAAAAAAAGAAAGGACAGGATAATGAAAGTAGAGAACATCTCATTCCACGACAAAGGAATTTATCGCTGCACAGCCACCAACTTTTTGGGAACAGATTCTCATGATTTTCATGTTATAGTGCAAGGTATTTTTCCAGATCTATTTTTGTTCTATTAACAAAAGGATTTCATACATGTATTCAATCTTAATTCTAAACAACACATGTTCATACCAATGGCTAAGGACTTTTAACTCTTAATTGTATATGTAGTAAATAAAACATCAATTAATGGGCTGAGCCCCAGTGGCGTAGTGGTTGTGTGTTCAAATGCAGCAGCAATGCTGGGCTTCCTACTCCCACCACCAGAGGCACCAAAAACAAAAAAAAACATCAATTAATTATGATTATCTTTTATCACAAAGCCCATATAAAAGGGGTAAATGGCAAGGGAAGTTCTCAAGTCAGCAACTAAACATATATCGTCATCTTTTGAGAACTGACTCTTATCCTAGAGATGACAAACTTCCTGATACTGAATTAGAAAGAAAAAAATACTTGTTAAGATGAAAAGACTATTGGACTTGGAAGAAAGCCTAGAATTTGCTTTCTCACTTCCTCATTCTGTAACTCAGCTTCTTATTTTGGTATTTTCCTAGATAACATTTTTAGGGGTAATTTCACATCTTGGGTTCAGATGATAGTCCACTGTTATTTGTGAGGAGGAAAGATTTCTGGCCTATGAGGATCACAAGGTCAAAAGCTTATTATATTTAGGGCACTTTTGCACTATTTCAAACTTTATTTGTCACTAGAGATTTTGTTCTTATTTGTTGTATGCCTAGGAAAAAAGAGTCAATGATGCTCACCTCTTCCAAAAGGGCCAGGTTTCATGAAATTGTGATTATTGTGGCTGTGGCTACTGGGCAGAAATCAGGTTATCTAGTCATCTTCTGAAGTTAGTTGATACTATTTTCTATAGGTATAATTATGTTTTGTGTAAATTTAGTCATGTGATTTGGTTGACCATATTGATCAAGTTAAGGGAATGAGTACTTAGTTGTTAAAATTAATCATCTCTTTAAGCCTATCATTTAGTAGATCAGAGCTCTAGTGTTCACATCTATTTTCTGATAAAGTTTATTTCTCAGTATTGCAATTTGAACAAGGAAAATTTAAGGCTTTTAATTTTAATGGTGATTATTATAGTTGATAGATTAATGACAAACAAAAAATTCAGTTCACATGCATGTTTTAGGATACCTGTTTAGGCAAGGCACTTTGGGGAGCCTCACTGTGTGGCTCAGGTTTCCCTACCAAATGTATATATTACATTGGGGATGCAGAATAGAAAACTGAGATAAAAATATAATCTCCTTTGATTCAACTAAAGCAAATCTTATATAGGATGGACCTTAAGTAGGACATATTAGCATCAACATCTGCCAACAATTATATGTTCCACTGGCATTAAGCTAGTCACAAAGAATTTCAGAGGAAGTGTTTGAGAGATTTATTTTATCAATGTTTTTAGACATCTATTTCTATATTTTTAGAAATTTATTTTACTTAAGTATTTAGATATTCATATATGCCTGTGTAATTTGATAACACATGCAACAAAGATTATTATTATTATTATTATTATTATTAAATTCTCCCCCATATCTCATGCTGACACACACACATACACCATCCAGACTTGTTCAATTGCTTGCTGCTTTGATTCCAAGTTGCTGACTATTAGAAATTCTTCCAGATGGCTGGAACATTGCTATGATAGCTGAATATTTTAACAATCTGGCCACAAATTTCTTGACTCTAAGACCAAGGCTTTCAAAAGAATTGCAGGGGTTGCAAAAAAAGAAAAGAAAAGAAATTCTTCTATTTAAAATGTTGACACTTGGACTCCAACAGAATATAGGTGTCCCGGAGAAATTATCCTCACTATTCAAAAAACAAGTAATAGAATCATTGGGATGTAAGAAATGATATGATAACATTTAATCCTTCCTCCTTAGCAAAACCTACTAAATGTGCTGATAGTTATATGTTTTAGGAGTCTCTTTTCACTCAAGCAAGTGAAAATAAGGAAGTCTTTTGTTTATTTCCTTTAAGGGTGAAAACAGCAAACTTGGCCTTCATTAATCATATGGACAGTTGAGTTCACTTTTCTCTAATTTTCTTCTGCCTTTTTTTACCCTTTTCTCTTTTAGTCTCTTGTTTGGAAACTCACATTAAGTAGCAAGGATTACCCACCTGGGAATAGAGCAATATTAGTGTGTACTTGAAAATTCAGTCCATTCTGAAACCTAAAGCATGCACTGGATTTTGTTCTCAACATATGTGATATTTCTTCTTTATTACTAAGCACTATCAAATTATATGAGCTTGCAGTTGAAGCTATAGCACTATAAATATCCTTAAAAATTGTATTTGTAAGCAAAACCAGCCAGGAGTCTTTACTAGACACAGCTATATATTCTAGTTATGTTTGGTATAAATAATTGCATATTTAATAAAAATGGATATACTGAACTGAAACTAAGAAATTTTAAATCTATAAAATCAAAACAGCTGAGCCAAGGTGGCGTAGTAGTTAAGTGCAGGACTGCAGCCCACTGGCTTAGCAGGTTCAAATCCAGCAGCCGCAAGGCTGGGTAGCTCCCACGACCACCAGAGGGCAGTGATGCCAAAAAAAAATCAAAACACAATTGAGCTCCATCAAATTTTCATTGACTATTTGAAAATAAACTCTTATTACTAATTTTTAAGTTGGACATGTTTGAATCATTTAAAAAAATTGAATTGTACAAAGACTAACAGCCAAACAGTTATACATTATTATAAAGAGTTGGTGTGAGATGGCATCAATTCAATGGCAGTAAGCTTGGGCTTTTTTCATATATACATAATAAAATTTACATCTTTGTGTATTTCAGAAGGGTATTGTGGACTAAAATTCAACATCCATTTAAATTCATAAGAAAGCCTCATCTTCACAATAGCAAATCAATTCCTTTCAAATTGCAAATAAACTCAAATTTTATGAATGCAACATTTTTTGTTAAAATGAAATCATTAAATTGGACACTGTAGTAAAACAGTTTTACTGAAAAGATTATCTCTATAGTCTGTTTTATTTTGTTTCTAGAGTAGACATCTCTGATTAGCTTTATTATTATATTCTTATTGTTCAGACATTTGCTTCTTGGATTTCAGTAAAATAAGGGGAATTTATCATCTTATTTGTTTATAATTTACATTTAAGAATAATAGGTAAGGTTAAGTTCAGATAACTTATATTACTTACTATAAATCTTGGGGGAATAGATAGGTAGATAGGATTTGGTTTTGTCACCATATGTAGATTACTATGTCACAAGTGAATAAAAGATTTAAGTTACAGTGTGGATGGTTTGATGATTTTATTGCAGAGAAAATTGCCTACCACCTACAGGTAGCAATTCCCATCAAGAACCCCTTGGCTACTTCCCCAAGTCATTTTTGAATTTTCACTTTTCGATCAAAAGGAGAGTCTTTAAAGGCATTGCTATGTGTAAAATGAAAATGTCATCTACATTTTTTGGGGGGGCAGCACTGCCCTCTGGTGGTGGGAGTAGGAGGCCCAGCCTTTGCTAGAATTAAAATTAGAGAAAAATGAACTCAACTGTCCATATGATTAATGAAGGCCAAGTTTGCTGTTTTCACCCTTAAAGGAAATAAACAAAAGACTTTCTTATTTTCACTTGCTTGAGTGAAAAAAGACTCCTAAACTAGAAATACTGTTATGGACAATGTTAACCCAAAGACACCTCAGAAAATGATAAACAGCTTATTCTTTAAACTATTGCATTTTCAATTAAATCCTGGTATAGTGGTTACAAGTTGGGATGGGATCAGCCTGGTTGGCAGTTTGAAATCCCCAGCAGCTCCACAGGATAAAGACTAGACTTTCTACTCCCATATGTTTTCACCCATAAAACAACAGTTGGAAATCTACATTTACATTTCTTGACTCTTTCCATACCCAAATGCTCAACATTATAATTCTAAGTGATGTTTCAGAAGAAAACAAGAGAGTTTTTTTTTAGCATGAACATTACTGTCATGTTTTGTCACCATATGTAGATTACTATGTCACAAGTGAATAAAAGATTTAAGTTACAGTGTGGATGGTTTGATGATTTTATAGTGTATATGTCCAAAAGGCTTAGTTGTAACCGTTTTTTTCCTCTCTCTTGTGCTAATCTTTTCATTCTGTTATCTGGATCTTACCTTTCAGGAGTAGCGTTGCATGGTCTAGTTTCATCTGTTTATTTTCTGCCTTCACATTTTTGTAACCTATCCTTCATCCATCACAAATGTCTCATCCACAGTTCATGTTCTCACACTCTATTATGCTTTCTTTAGATAATAAAGTTGCTCATCTTACTAGCTGCTCACAATTCTGCCCCACATACACAGTGGAATCCCGTACAGTCCTATACTATCACCTTGAATCGTTGCAGACTGAATCATCGCTTTCTTCTTAGTTCCTCAATCCATTCAATATCATAGCAACAGACACCCTCCAATGTCAGTGGTGGTTGCTGTTTGAAGATTTCTAGGAATAAAACCAGGACTTCCAGTATGGAAAAAAAGATTTTTTCCACTGAACCAGCATTTCAAACATAGTAAACACATTAATAAATGTGTGACATTTGGATCTCCTTTGCCTTTTCACTGAAGTCTTTGGGAATTGTTCATTACAATTCAATCCAAAATTCCTTAACGTGTTCACTTGGTTCAATATGAAGCAGCCGACAAAGAAAGGAGATACAAGAAGAATCAGAACTGTTGATTAAGTTGAAGAATGTTAAGGAACCTTAATTTGGGGTGCAGAAAGTGAAAGTTGAATCATGTGCATGAGCAAAAATGGTGATCAAAAAGTGTAGGACAGTAGTTAAACATTTGGTTGACAAAAAAGGTAGCAAGCAGTCTTGCTCTATGAAGATTATGAACTGGAAACGCTAGGGACCGTTCTCCTTTTCTATGGGGTTGCCATGAGTTGGGACCAACTCAGTGTCAATGAGTTTGGTTTTAAAATAGCAATGAATTAGAAATAAAGTAACATGACTTCAGAGTCACACATCACTAACTCTATAGATTTTATTAGGCGCAACCTGGAATGATCACAAAAAGATATGGGACTTTTGGTTCTGTTTTGTTTTGTTTTGTTTTGGGAGGGGGCATCACTGCCCTCTGGTGGTCGTGGGAGCTACCCAGCCTTGCTGCTGCTGGATTTGAACCTGCCAAGCCAGTGGGCTGCAGTCCCGCACTCAACGACTACACCACCGGGCTCAGCCCAGGACTTTTTTTAACTTCTGACCTAGGGCGAGGTCGATGCTTTCTATAAAGCTCTGTATTCTTCTTTCTCCTCCATCAGGTAAGCGTTGATGAAATGATTGCTCAGTCTACTTTTAACTCTAATAATATCATATCTTAAATGCAATCATAAGGGATTAGTGAAATTTTCAGGCTGAAAATAGTAACACAAATCTTTATTTTTCTTTTACTCATGAAAATGCAGGAAAAAGCTTATTTTTACATATTCTGTAGTATGTAGTGTTGGAGTTTAAATACTATGGACTCCATATTTAAATATATATATATATACAGTAATACATAGTTATATATGAATAAATAGATCTGATTATGTATCTATAAATATAAACCTTACTGTCAGTTATCTGTTGTATGTTATTTGATTTCATTTTCAGATGTTCCCTCAAGCATGTAATATTATATAGTTTGCTATTCAAATGCTGTCCAATTTGTAAAGATACTAGTAATAAAAGAAAAAAGTAATAGGTACAGAAGAAATATTTGACTTTTATCAAGTGGGCTTACAGAGTCTTTGGAATAGCACCACTTTACAAATTGAGGACAACCTGCAGTACCCAGCCCTGGTGGCCTAATGGGTCGCTGTGAGTCAAAATCAATTTATGGAAGTGAGTGGAGAACCAGCAATATTAGTGAATCTACTATTAAGTAACTGTCTTAGTTTACCAATAATACAATCTCTACCTTAATATAACATTTGCATAAAACTCAAAAGTGGCCAATTTTACCGTGGTTGTTTTAAAAAAAAACTAGAAATACTGTTATGGACAATGTTAACCCAAAGACACCTCAGAAAATGATAAACAGCTTATTCTTTAAACTATTGCATTTTCAATTAAATCCTGGTATAGTGGTTACAAGTTGGGATGGGATCAGCCTGGTTGGCAGTTTGAAATCCCCAGCAGCTCCACAGGATAAAGACTAGACTTTCTACTCCCATAAACAATTAAAGTCTCAGGAACCCACATGAGCTCGCTGTGAGGCAGCATTGACTCAATGGCAGTGAGTTTGGTTTGTGTTTCTCCAGAGGTGGAGGGGGGGGGGGCAAATGTTTATAAAGTGTATGGATTAGGAATGCAGGTGCTTAATTTGAAAATTAACAGTTAAGTCCACAGCTTGTGGAATAATTACAAAAGTACTTATCTTTCTTGGACTTGAACTTTACAATGTCATTTGTAAACTTTCGCCACTTCAGGTAAATTTATAGGTATTTTCTTTTATCTAATGTTTATTCTTTCTTCTGTTAAGTTTTAAAACTTTAGATGGAGCTGAGCCCCGGTAGTGTAGTGGTTGTGCGTGGGACTGTGGCCCACTGGAATGGAGGTTCAATTCCAGCTCCACAGGAGCAAAGGCTGGGCCTCCTACTCCCACCACCAGAGGGCAGTGCTGCCTCCCCCCCAAAAAAATGTAGATGACATTTTCATTTTACACATAGCAATGCCTTTAAAGACTCTCCTTTTGATCGAAAAGTGAAAATTCAAAAATGACTTGGGGAAGTAACCAAGGGGTTCTTGATGGGAATTGCTACCTGTAGGTGGTAGGCAATTTTCTCTGCAATAAAATCATCAAACCATCCACACTGTAACTTAAATATTTTATTCACTTGTGACATAGTAATCTACATATGGTGACAAAACATGA
The DNA here is from genome assembly GCA_004026705.1 of Nesogale talazaci. Taxonomy (NCBI): domain Eukaryota; kingdom Metazoa; phylum Chordata; class Mammalia; order Afrosoricida; family Tenrecidae; genus Nesogale; species Nesogale talazaci. The sequence continues at coordinate 67,402 of PVJH01003137.1, forward strand.
CAGTAATGTTCATGCTAAAAAAAAACTCTCTTGTTTTCTTCTGAAACATCACTTAGAATGATAATGTTGAGCATTTGGGTATGGAAAGAGTCAAGAAATGTAAATGTAGATTTCCAACTGTTGCTTTATGGGTGAAAAGCTAACTTCTACTTTTATTCTTCCATTCATTCCATAAAGAAAACTTCTAGGAGATAACATCTTCCAAGTACATTAGACAGGTAAATAGATATACAGAGGCAGATATATAAATGCTCAGAAGGTGATATTGAGAAATATCTCAAATCAGTGCTGATATTTGACATCATTTTCATTATAAACATTTTTCAAAATATATTTACTAATTATAGGTCACTTAAATGCCAGCTGTTGCCTGGAAATACCAGAAGCCAGCATTAAATAAACTTAGCATCTGCTAATTCCTCCCTCATTTTCTGTGAGATGAAGTTATGTAACAGCTAAAAGCAGTAGTGAGTGATTATTGTAGGTGATTTTCTATAGTACATTAGCTTCTTTATGCACATTGAAATCTAACACACACCTTTTTTCCCCATAACCAGCTTACTAAAAGTATAAGGGGGGTGCCAACCAATCCAGGACAAGGGAGCAGCAAGTGATCTAAAAATCAATGGGAGGAAGATATAGAATGCCTGGTGGGGCTTGATCAAGAGCAACATAGCTGAGAGGAATTACTGAAACCCGAATGAATGCTGAATATGATAGTGGGACAAAAGTAAATTAGAAGGAAATAGAGGAAAGAACTAGGAAGCTAAGGATATTCATAGAGGTCTAAATATGGTTATGTACATATGTAAATATATTTTTATAACTATAGGGAAATAGATCTGTGATGTATATGTTAAGTATTAAGGTAGCAGATGAACATTGGGTCTCCACTCAAGTACTCCCTCAAAGCAAGAACACTTTGTTCTAATAACCCTGCAGTCTTTGACGCTCACCGTCCCTGACAAGATTGCTGAAGATATACTGTATATTTCAGACCATAAGATGCACTTTTCTTCCCCAAAATGGTTCAAAGATGAGGTAGCTCAGAACATTTTATATACTGTTCAAAATATTTTCTTGTTTTTCAGCTCTTAAAAATGGGTGTGTCTTATGGTCAGGTGCATCTTATGGTCAAAAAAATACCATAATGGGTGCAAAAGCAAATCTGGTGAAGAAAGCTGATCGTGCCCAGCTAACAAATGATATTTATCATCTGAGTTCTTAAAGAGTGAAAGATAAATAGCTGAGAAGCAACAAAGCCCACATGGGAGAAGCACACCTAACTGTGTGACCATGAGGTGTTGATGGGATCAGGTTTTAGGCATCAAAGACCCAGAACAAAAAAATATATTAATGTGGATGAGCGGAAGTGCAGACTGGAGACTCAAAACTCATCTTTAGGCAATTGGACATATTCTTACAGAAGGCTCACACGGAAGAGATGAGCCAGTCAGGGTGCATTGTAGCACCAATGAAACATACACATTTTCTCCAGTTCTTTAATAATTTCAAATGCCCCTCCCCCCCCCCACTATCATGAGCCCAATTCTACCTTACAAATCTGGCTAGACCAGAGAATGCACACTGATGCAGAAAAGAGTTGGAAACAGTGAATTCAAAACAGATAATCCATCACTCAGAACCAATAATCAGAGTAGCAATACCAGGATGATAAGGGCAAGATGAGGGGAAAAAGGGGGTATCACGATAATCATCTACACATAACCCCCTCCCAGGGAGATGGACAAAGGAAAAGTTGGTGCAGTCAGTGTAAGACAAGGGAAAACATTAAAAATTATCAAGGGTTCCTGAAGAAAAGCAGGTGGGGGAAATGAGCTGATACCAAAGGCTCAGGTAGAAAGAAAATGGTTTGCAAATGATGATGACAACATGTGTACAAATGTGCTTGATACAATGGATGGATGTATGGATTTTGATAAGGACTGTATGAGCTCCCAATAAAATGAATTTTTTTTAAAGTATGAATCAATGATGGCTGCCACCTGCTGGTATGTAATAGAAACACAGGTCTTAATATTTTCGCACCTTTAGTAGTGATAACTGCAGGTGAACTTTACATTTTATTCCCAGAGCCTCCTCACTGGTCAAAGATACCTCAGAGTGGCGTATACAGCACTGGGAGCAGCTGTATATTGATGTGCGAGGCGGAAGGAGAACCACAACCCACAATAAAATGGAGAGTGAATGGCGCCCCTTATGACAGTGAGTGAGAAACAAAGACAGATTGTGCTGTGATGTTGAAGGCAGCTCTTTAATGGTCAGGCAGCCTGCTTATTTTTAAATGGAGTTAAGAAGTGTCTAGTCTCGGTTAGACAGGAAATCAGAAATTACCTCTTTCTAATTGTTATTGTTGAGACCTGATAAAAAAGAGCCATAAAAAATATACAGGCTGGACCATTATAAGAATTAATGCATTTGAATTATGGTGTTGGTGAAGAATAATTGAAAGTATACTGGACTGCCAAAAGAACAAATAAATATCTCTTGGAATATGTGCAGCCAGAAGGTCCTTTAGAAGCAAGAATGGCAAGACTTCATCGCTTACCTGTTTTCAGAAGAGACCAATCCCTGGAAAAAGGACATCATGGTTGGTAAATTAGAGGAGCAGTAAAAAGAAAATTATCCTTGATGAGCAGGATTGACACAGTGGCTGCAACAATGGGCTCAAATGTAACAAATTTGGAGATGGTACTGGTTTGCACAGTGTCTCATTCTGTTGTACATAGAGTCGCTATGGGTCAGAAAACATTTGATGGCATCTAACAACAGTAGGTGGCAAAATATATGTGTGTGAATAAATATATGCTATGCTTATTTTTTATACTCATTACCTTTTTATTACACTCTCCCCTAACTAATTAACATAAATTGATTCCAAAGACACTGTCATTATGCAAGTCTCAGTATTCAATTATAAAGGATGATCACATCAGAAAACAAAAGGAAGGATAAATACATTACCATATGACTGATAAATGACATCATTATATAATTGCCAAACAAATGAGAATTTTGGCCCGGTCAAGTTGATGCTTAACCTTAAACCCCAAAAATAGCATTACTTTCCCTTTACACCACTGCATTCATTAGTGTCAAACATATGTGACTAAAACACAAAAGAGTTGCATGATAGATTTTTTTTGCTACTGTCATAAAAGCAAAATGATGGATATTGAGATAGTTAAAAATTGAGAATAGGTTATATATGCCAATTTATGTTCTTTGAAGTATGCTACCTTGTATTTGTTTCTTACAATGGCAGAATGAGGTAAGCACTATTTGTTATAGTTTCAAAGTCAAAGAAAGTAAAAGACTTTTAGACTAGATTAGTCTCCTAATGTCAGACATGTAGAAAGAGTCAAGATTAGAGTGCATGTCTATCTGATGGTATTATGTATACACTGAACCACTACATTACAATGATTTTTTTATCATTTTATTGAGCACTCATTCATCGCTTTCCATCATACTTAGTTCAATACATAGTTACATACACTGTGCCAAGCACCCCCACTTGCCTGTCCTCATCGACATTCTCCCAACATCTGCCCCTCCATTGGGCCCTTGATATGGGCCCCCCTCCCTTTCCCTTCCAACCTTTCCCCCCTCCATGCCCCCGTCCTCATTACTCTGCAATCATTATTGTTTTGTCCTATCTTACACTGCCTGACATCTCCCCCTGCCCACTCCTCCCTACATCTGCCCTACAGATAGGAGACAGTCTGCAGAGCCCCACAGGATCTTCACCCTCCCTCCAACCATCCAGCAACTTCACTTCCACCACTGACCCTGAGGGGTCCATCCACCTCAAGTTCCCTCATTTCCAGTTCCCACCTCCGCCAGTGCACCTCCTCCATACAATGATCTATTTTACATATATCATGCTTGTTCTTATTTGCTGTGGATTGATTTGTATCCTCTCAAAATATGTTGTTATGATAGGGGAGGGTGCAATAAAAAGGTGGTGAGTGTAAAAAACAGAAGCATAGCATATGTTTATTCACACATACATGCTCACGATGCAGAGCAGATTTGCAGATATGCCAGAATGTAGTCATCCTCTATAATATAATGTGATCAGTCAATTAGTGATAAAGGGGATTAGTGATGGAACACCCTTACTCAAATCCCAGCTTTATTTGATGTAAGATGAGTTTGCCTAAGCTGTTGCCTGCACCAAAGGAAGAGAAGAAGGCAGAAAGAGAGGGACCTCAGTACTATCCAAAAAGAAGGTCTGTGAATAGACTGTTTTTTCTGCACCTTTGGTTCCTATGATGAGGAACTCTTAAACCTAAGGGAAGAATACTGCCGAGGACATAAAGTTCTCAAAAAAATACTGGCCCACAGATGCTGAAAGGAGACAAAGACCTTAGCCCAGGGGTGGCCCAGCTGGTCCAACCTCCTAAATTGTGAGAAAATGTATTTTTGTTAACTAAGGTAAAAACATAATAAAAGAAAAATACAGACATATATATATGTAATATAGACATTCACATAGAAGCCTACTGGGTGAGAGTATCCAGAGGGAAAGACAACTCTTGTTTGTTTTCCTGAGAAGGAACAGCTAACTGACCTAATGAATAAGAATCAGCTTGGTGGTCAGTTCCTTGATTATACCTACACAACAATGTCCCCTTCCAAGGCTATGTCTTTTACAGAGACATACTCTAGATAACCTCTTGGAATTCCTGATTTCATCATGTGAAAATCCATTGACATCATGTCTTAAGAATTCCATGGACAAAAAAGACACAAAACCTAGATCTGTGTTCTTCCCCTTTCCTGCCTATGATGGTCTATTCAGCGTCTGAAACTCCTCCAGTCTATTTGTCACTGAGACCAGCTCGATTGGCTGGAGTGGAGAAGGCAGGAATGGGTCAGGCTTAGGGTCACTCCTCAATATTCAGAAAGTCTAAATGTAACGCTAGAACTCAGTCTATTGTGAAGACAAAGATTCAACAAGGAAAATGGTTGTTATTGAATGAAATGAACCAGGTAGGCTACCTAGGAAGATCACATTGCTTGTTACAGCAGCACGTTAAATGTGTGAATACTGCACCTAAGGTGCTTACTCTTGACTGGGTACATTGCTTCACCATTAACTTCCTTATCTAGAAAACAGTGATGAACATAACACCTGCTGATGACATTTTTTATCTAAATGACATGAGCCACTACACAGGGTAGGCTCAGCCCCTGAGTTGTGCACTGACAGCAACTCCACAATGGGTTCTATCCTGCTGCTTCCACACAGCAGGCACTCACCAACCTTGAGCTCTCAGGAGTCATACCTTCAGTGATAGAACTTAAGTCCATCTCCCTAGGGAACAGAATAAAAATCTGAAAATCATATTTTAGGTAGATTAGAGGGAAATAAAAAATTTAACAGATTCATTCAGACAATAAATATCTGCTGAGTGTCTTCTATGTGCCAGACATTAGGCTAATTGCTTGGGGTATAGCCATGTGTGAGAAAGACACAGTCCCTTCTATTCTGGAGCTGATATTCTAATGGGAAAATACAGTCAATAGACAAATATATATATATATATGCTCTGCAAGCCATTGTTGTTTTTGTTGTTAGGATATGTGCTCTACAGTCTATTGTTGTTGCTAGGTTATACATGCTCTGCAGGCTTCATATCACTGTTTTGAGTGTATATGTGCTCAAGAGGGCTGATGTTACTCTTCTTAGGAGATGTATGTCCTGCAGGACTGTTGTTCTTGTTTGGTGCTGGCAAGTTAGTTTTCATGCCATAGTTGGTTCTTATCATCCTCACAATTGTTATGCTGGAACCCAGGGTTGCAGACTATTATGTCCCACTGAGCACAGGCTTCTTGACCCACCTGCTGGGCTCCAAAGTTCACAGGAATTCTCATAGCTATTAGTTTTAGAATGAACTATGAGTGAGGTCCATCATAGAATTTGACAGTTTACAATTCCGATGGTGATGTTCTGTCTATAGCTGTTGGCCAGGATATGTTACAAAGTTCTGTTAGGGATGCTATAAATGCCCAAAGGACATACCATGATGCCACAGACTTCATCTCTCAGACACGCAGATCTAGCTCTGTGGGTCAGTGAATCCAGCTCCCTGAGTTACATAGCCAGAGGCACCGACTCTAGGGATACATCTTCCTGTGACACAGCACTCATCTTTTCTTCTTGTGTGGCCTGGGAAGTTCACTGTGCTGTCTCTTGCTCCAGTTTTAGGTTCTGTTGCCATTGCTGCTGGTCTGCCACACCTCTCATAACAGAGCATCTCCTGGTTCAAAGAAGGTCATTGGAGGTTATTCTCTACCCCTGGCTCGTGCTAGTAGTGCGACTCCCCACACATTGTTCATGAAATGTCTTATTTTATATGCAGCAGAACAGCAGTCATAACCAATCTCTTTAACAAGTACTAGCAATTGAATTCTATCAGTTTGTTTTTCCATCTTCTGCTACACAGACTCATAATGTAAAGGTATTTTGCTAGGAGCTCAAAACTGTAGCTGAAAGTGCAATATAGTGACCTAGTTCTTCAGCTGCATGTGAAAGTTGAACAATGAATAAAAAAGACAGTAGAGGAATTGATGGTGAAGAAAATTGAAGGTACCCTGGATGTAAGAAGAACAAACCAAGCAGTACTGGTAGAAGTACAGACACCATGATCCTCAGAAGAAGAGGTGTCTCCCAGATTTGGATGAGTATGAGGAGAGAATACCAGGAAAAGGACATCCTTCTTGGTAAAGTACAGGATCAGCAAAACCCTTAAACAGATAGTCTGATACGATGGCTGCAACAGTGGACCTTAAGGGCAATTGTGAGGAAGACACATGGCAGGACCGTGTTTCATTCTGTGGTAAATGGGCCATAACCAGCTGGGTGACATCCAACAACAAAGCCTTGATTATTGCAGGCCCAATAGGATGCACATGTACAGTTTGTTAGCGGCTCTACAAAATTCTGTATTTAGGTATTTATTTTTAACATATAACCCCTTGTCTGGAGGATGGACAACAGGAAAGTGGGTGAAGGGAGAAATGTCTTATAAGTCAGTATAAGACACAAAAAATATAATTTCTAAATCATCAAGGGTTCGTGATGGAGGGAGGGGAAAATGAGGAACTGATAAAAACAACTTAAGTAGAAAGAAAATGTTTTGAAAATGATGATGACAACAAATGTATAAATGTGCTTGACACAATGGATGCCCTCATAAGAGCTGTCCATGTCCCAATAAAATGATTAGAAACAAAAAAAATGCATTATTCCCTCGTTTCTAGTTTCAGCAACTGAGATTTAGAAATATTAAGTTATTTATTTGAAAATGCAAACAAGGTAAATTTTGAGATGGAAATGAACCCAGAGGTGCCCAAGTTCAAGACACAAGTTTTTCTACTGATTTCACACAATATTTTTCATTCAGCTGAATGAAAAGACAAAGCTAGTAAAGAATCCTCGAGTTAATTCAAGACTATCAGTCTATATCTTTATAAAGGACATAGATTTCTTGACTCCCAGAGAATTCCTTAGTTTTTTTTTTTCCAGTTTGAGCATTACTTCACAATTTCCACAGCAGAGATAGAGTACTGGGAGATTAGTAGTTTTGCACTGGGTTCCTGTCCACAAGGTCAGCCGTCCAGAACCACTAGCCACTCTGCTGAAGGGGAGACTTTCTCCTTACATAAAGTCTCAGAAGAGACTCTTATAGAGTCTACCCTCTTCTAGAGGGGTCATCATGCCTCAGAATCAACTCAAGGCAATGAGTTTGTTTTGGGGGTTTATCCTAGAGACATTTTTGACCAACTTTTATTTCCAATTTGTTTTAAGCTTGAATCTATAATCTTCTTTCTCCTTTTAGTAATGAAGGAGCTCTGGTTGTATAGTACTCAGTGGAAATCTTCCCATTTTCTCTGCAGGAGCAAGGTGTGGTAAAATGCTTTAGAAAAGGTTTTTCCTGGATAGTCCTAAACAATGTTTTTCTTTCTTCTGCTTGTTTTCAGAACTCTAGGAAGGATATGGGAATTGTAGACCCTGGCATCAGCTTTCTTAACTCCACAATGGGCATACTGATACTAATCTAGTGGGTTTTTAGCTGAATCAGTTAGATAGCACTTGTGCCCGAAAGTTTAGCAAATGTATCAAATATGTTAGATCACCTCCTTTCCTAAAAGATCTTTCCACGCTTCTAACTGGAATCCAAAGTAGCTTAGCTTCATACCCAAGAAGTGGAAAATGTGACCCCTAAACTCAAGAAGGATTTTGTCTTCTTGAAAAAAAAATGTACCAATAAAATTTAAATAAAATGTACAAGAATAGATCATTGTGGAAGGGCTGAGGAATGAATGAATGTGTCAAGGTGAGAGGAGGCAGAAAATATTGCTGTATTGGATGCTTGGTTTGTGCTGAGCAGTAAGAGAAAGGAAACTCAAAAGAGTCAGTAAGATTCATTTACTAGTGGGACATGACTGCTAAACAAATAATTGTGGATCTTACCCAGAGTTAGTGCATGTAGGGAGACAGTGAACTAGAGTCTGACAGGTATTTTAGCAATAAATATTAATTTCTGGAAAGAAATGCATACTGCCAAATAAACTGAATTAGGGAAACAAAACAGAACATTGTTGATGCTAAGGAATTTTAAAGAACTGGCATTCATGAGCTATTATTCACCCTAAACTGGTCTTGAAATATAAACACTGTGTGATGTCTTTTATAAATGGCATGTAAATATTTTATGCTCTATTCTTTATCAAGCTGACTTTCTTTAATCTCTCAGATCACCCATTTACTGGAGATGTCATCTTCCCAAGGGAAATCAGTTTCACCAACCTACAACCAAATCATACTGCTGTGTTCCAATGTGAAGCCTCAAATGTCCATGGAACCATTCTCGCCAATGCCAACATTGATGTTGTAGGTAAGCATGCAGGAAGGCAGACCATTAACCTGCTATTCCAAAAAGAAATGGTCAACGTCAGAGGAACAAGTTCAGATTGAATTATTGACACATTACATGGGGTGGAGGAGAACATCACAGTACCTTTTGCCACATATTTGGGTATCAGGCTTCACACCAAAATGGTATATTTAAACAATAGTCAAATATGAATGCTTTTCTAATCTAGGGAAGTGTTCTGTAACCTGAAGCTGCATTTTCCCTATGATTGATAGGATGTAGAACAAACTCTCTTGAAGATATTACTTCTTACATGAAAGTTTAAAACTCTATATTCTTTTAAAATAGATGTATGGCCCGTGATACAAACTGAAGATGAAGAAAATTATGCGGCTGTGGTTGGGTACAGTGCTTTCTTACATTGTGACTTCTTTGCATCGCCTGAGGCCCTGGTATCCTGGTAAGCTGGTGCACAGGTTTCATCAGAGAATGCCAGGTGCAGAATCTACCATGTGGCTCCATCTGTCAGTTCACAGGTTGCCTTGGGTTCATGTGGTTACATGGATTCCATGCATCTGAGAAGTAAGGTCGCAAACTCAATTACCTTGCTCTCCAGGAAGCATGGCTCAGTTTCTACATTTACCTCTTGGTGAAATATGAAGTCATTGCTGCTTAAACAGGGGAGCAAGATACTGAAGGGATTACTAAGACAACTTAAGTATGGATTGATTTATTTATTCATTTTGGAAAATGTTTAAAATTATGTTATATTTTAATATTGTTGTTTGGGGATTGTCTAAATGATTATAAAAATTATTTCAAATATATCTTCTTAAAAGATTTCAACATGCATTTTAATTGCAATTGCTTTAAGCTTTTCCAATGTCCATATTTTAAAATGAAGTGAAAGGCATCTCTTCTAATTCATTATATATATAGTTTTATTCACATATAGTTCATATCTCATACAATGTAAAAGTTTGATCATATTAAAATTTGTACAGTCATCACCATAATCAATTATAGAAGATTAATTTTAATTTGAGAGTCCAATATATTGATTTCTGTAATAACTGCAAACCCATGTCCATATGGTTTGACCATTGGATATTTCTCTGGTGAAGCTCAGTTAAATTTAGTGATATTCGTAGAAGGTTCCACTACTTAGGGTAAAAATTGTTTACTTGGATAATAACAGGGTGGAGTTGTATCTTGTCTTTTTTTAAAATTGTAGTATTTTGTTCATTATATTTGGGGGTATTGGCTTTGATTTTTAAAACTCACTGTCTTGTTATTTAAAATAATCTATATTATGGAGAATGCTGTTTATAAAATATTACTTATCTTCATGTTTGAGATATTTTTACACCCCTTCAAATTTTGCATCTGAGTGAAGTGCCCCACTTGCCTCATTCAAACCTGCCTCTGGAAAAGGCTATGTGCCCTGTAGTCTTCAATTGCCCATGAATTTTTTAGCTCCAGTAAGTCACCATGTGAGATTTACAGTGTAAATCAAGCTGTGGCAGCAAATGCTCAAAAAATGAATGAATGTAGTGAAAAATGACTTTCAAGTTGACAGGGGTAAATGTAATCCATGCCCACAAGACATGTAAGACTTCCTGGTCTATAGTATTTCTGAATGACCAATATTCTTTCAAGAGAGCAGGAGGTTTTGGAGGGTTCATTATCTCTTTCAATTACTAGCTTTCCCGTTTAGTACCCTGAAGCAGTCATTAACTAAAAAGCATGCCATCAATAAGCCAGCAAGTATTTATTAGCCTCTAAGGACAAATGCAAAATGCTGCTCACCCCTATGAGAAACAGAGCAGAGTCAAAAAAAGAGTGTGGCTTCTGATTTCCTATAGCCACACTATAGTTGGGAAGCTAACTATAGAAAGATATGAGACATACACCCTCCTTGTGGATCGTTTCATAAGTTTCAGTTAAGTGTCTGAAGGGAAAGGTTTTAGCTTGACTGATAATAGCAGTCAGTTTTAAAAAGAGTCTACAATAATATTGTTCTCCGTATTGATCTATACTTTCTATGCCCACAGGCAGAAAGTGGATGAAGCAAAACCACTTGAAGGCAGACGGTACTATGTCCATGAAAATGGCACATTACAGATCAATAAAACCACAAAAGAGGATTCCGGGTCATACTCCTGTTGGGTAGAAAATGCTAAAGGGAAAACTGCAGTCACAGCCAATTTGGATATTAGAAGTAATTTTCTTGTGCTTCACATAAATTATGTGATAACTTTTTTCCATTTTCTTTCTCCTTCTCCCTTTCTTGCATTTTTTTCCTTCCTCATCCTTCCTGTATAATTATAGATATGCATATAACAGTATTTGATTCTTTTTATCCACTTAATAAGCCACATTTTCAGCCTTCATAGACTCTTTGAGAAGCACATAACTATTTTCCCTCAATGTCTCTTTGCTGGTAGTGTCGCTGCATTTTCAAGTGTCATGCATGAATTTCACGGTGTCTTCATGGAGCCATTAGAGATGGTTAGTTTAGACTACAAGTTAGTAAAAACAAGAAAATGAATAAAACAGAAATAAACCTCCATTATCAAAGTCAAACAACTCAATGAGGGTCAGCATTGCAACAATGAGAAGCTCAAACACTGGTCACAGTGGGCTTTATAACTGAAGTGGTAACCTGATGCCCAGAAAAATGGACAAGTTAATGAACCTCAGTGTGCCCTTCCAGACAATGTGAATACAGGAGTGTATGAAAATTGCATCAATGAAGGATTAAGGACACTATTTTAAAAATTGTTTTATTAGGGGATTTTACAACCCTTATCCCAATCCATACATACATCCTTTGTATATCAAGCACATTTATACATTTGTTGCCATCATCCTTCTCAAAACCTTTGCTTTCTACTTAACCCATTGGATTTAGCTCCTCATTTAGGACCCTCCCTCCCTGCTCCTCTCTCCCTCATGTACCCTTAATACTTTATAAATTACTATTATTTTGTCATATCATCTTACACCATCCAATATCTCCCTTCACTGAGGTATGATAGATATGTAGATACTTATTATTGGTTCCCCCTTTCAACCCTAACTTCCCTCTACCCTCCCACTCTCACCACTCTCACCACTCTCACCACTGGTCCTGAAGGGATCATCTGTCCTGGATTCCCTGTGTTTTCAGTTCCCATCTGTACCAGTGCACATCCTCTTGTCTAGCCAGATTAACAGGTAGAAATGGTAGAGTGATAGGGATGGAGGCGGGGATCATTTAAGAACCTGAGGGAAGTTGTATGTTTCATTCTTGCTACACTGCCCCCTGACTGACTCGTCTTCTCCCTGAGAACATTCTGTAAACCTACAGATGGGCTATGGGTCCCCAATCTGCACTTCCCCTCATTCACAATGTTAAGATTTTTTTGTTATTTGATGACTGATACCTGATCCCTTCAACACTTTGTGGTCATACAGCCTGGTGTGCTTCTTCTGTATGGACTTTGTTGCTTATGAGCTAGATGAGGGACACCATTTTCACATATGAAAAAATATATTGTCCTCCCATGACCACCAGAGGGCAGTGATGCCACCCAAAATAATTTCATTGTCAAGAATGGTGTTGTGTAAGAGACTGTAGTATAGTCATTTACAATATGATCTTTACTCAGTGCCAGACTGAGATCAAACCCTGGTTTATCTTATTAATTAAGAAATCACTACCTAATTCAGTTTTATCCTTAGTCACCTTCTTGGAAAGAGATGTTAGAAAATGCCACAATGAATATAAACTTCTTAGCAGCATCCTGATACATAAAGTACTAAAAATAAAAACTATTGTCAGTAGATTAATTCTAACTCATAGAATCCCTATATAGGCTTTTTGAGGCTGTAAATATTTGTGGGAGCAGACAGCTTAATTGTACTTTCACGGACTACCTAATGAGATTGTAGTCATTAACTAAGCCACAGGAGTTCCAGAGACCTTTTTCCCAGGAAGTAGTTGGTAAATCGCTAAACTCTGATAGACAATCCCTGGTTTATGATTTATTTTTGAAGTTCTAAAGGGCACTTAGGACTCTCTTTTGTGGGGTATTTTTGTACATCTTATTATTAATAATGTGTATTATATGTAATGTAACAATGTATTATTTGCTAATGGCATCAAATCTGGATTTTTTGTAATGTTTCTAAACCCTAGAGAAAAACAAAAATCACATAATAAAAGGCAATTTTAATGAAAATTTTAATCAATAAAAAAGTTTTTTGACTTAAGTCAGCACATACGTATAACAGGACTCGCAGATATGTAATTAATACTTTCACCCAGAACTTGTCAGTTGCCCACCATTGAATGGGTAGCAAGTAGTAATGTGTGACCTTAAAAAATTACAATGGGACAGACATTGCATGAGAATTTGATGACTATGCTGCTAGTTGAGATCGATTAAAATTAGTCACTTGATAGTGCAGTAACTTGTGCTTTGTGATTCTAACTGGTGTCTTTGTTTGACAAAAACAGATGCTACACAACTTCATGTTTCTCCTAAGAATCTCCGTGTGACCAAATCACTTACACTTGAATTACATTGTGAGAACAAATGTGACTTACATTTGAAACACAGCTTAAAGTTGACCTGGAGCAAAAATGGAGAAGCTTTTGAAACTAATTTCACAGGAGATGGCAGGTAACTTTAATAAATATTTTTAAATGTTCCCGCTCTATTGAAACATATATATAATTGACAGATATATTTCAATTTCCAAGACAATATTTAAAAGGTTATGAAGTTTCTAGGCTTATTTCACTTTTCTGTCAAATACTGATCTGATTTGTTATGCTTATTAACCATTCTTGTACTATGCATTATTAAGAGGCCTTGTAATGCAATGGTTAAGTATGCGGATGCCAACTGAAAGGATGATAGTTCAAACTCACCAGCTGCAAAGACCTGACAAGTTGTCCCTGTGGTGATTTCAGCCTGGGAAACCCTGTGGGAGTGTTTGACTTTGCCCTATAGAGTTCTTACAGAAATGGTCTCAACAGCACCCAACAAAAACACTTTCCTAGAAGCCCTTGTTCATTGGGCAGGTTGTCTAAAGAAACAACCTACATGTGTAAGAGGGTATATCAACAAGTAATCTTACATCAAATCCACAAGTCCAATGCAAGCAGTGTCCTTTTAGACTTACATAGCTGCAGGTTGTGATGCAGAAAAGTGAGCAGGGGGCTGACAGTTCTCAGGGTCTGGTGGTCCACATGGGGCCACCCTTCAAAGCAATCAGTTTTCCAGCAAGCAGGCAGGTAGAGACACAGAGAGAAACATATTTCTTGGAGTCATTTGTTTGTGTACAAAAGACTGCACATACCTAATATTGAGCTAGCACTTGATTGACAGGCTTGATCCCACCCTTAACCATGGGTGTCTCGTAGACATAAAATCATCCAAATACCTTATATGCAGGCATTTGAGGCTCAAAAGGACTTGCTGCATGAGTTTGGGGGTTACGAAACCAACCAAAGGATAAAGAAGCTAGACTAAGAGAGAGTTGCATGTAGAATGATCACCAGGTTCTGGAAATGGTAGCTCTTTCTGTTGCTGCCCCCACAGCACCCATAAGGTGCTCCTGATGAGTCTAGCCATGGCTATTTCTCACATCTGTTAGTCACCAGTCATGTTTCTTCCTCAGGGAAAAAGAAGTCAATTTTCCTTTTATGGTCAAATTTCTCAGGCATATATCTCTTTAGCAGAATCTAAATCCTTTCCAAATTATTGATGACAAAAATTCAAGCTAATTTTAAAAATTTCTACCTATTGTCACATGAAAAGAATATACAATAAAATGTGAATAGAGTAGCATTAGACAATAGTAAACATATCAGAGAAAACTAAAACAACATTCACTATATACTGTGTCTTTTTGAGAGATGTCCACTCCCTTCCCTCTTCACTTATTATGAAACAGTTTCTTAAAACTGAAAATCTTTGAGCAAAAGTTTTCCTGTCATTTGTCATGACTATATGAAATCTTAAGACCTATAGGTGGGATGTATTCTCCTTAAACAGGGAACAGCCAGAGTGACGGTGCCATCTACCCTGTACAAGAAGACCTGGGCTTGAGTCCTGGCTTGTTATTTTGGGGATCCATGATCTTAGAGGAGTTACTTAATCTCTCTCTGCCTTACTTTTCCCCTTTATAAAATTTCTTTGTTTTAAATAAAAATTACTTTTGACATAAGAGCCCTGGTGGCATACTGGGCTACACATTGAGCTACCAATTGCAAGGTCAGTAGTTCAAACCCACCAGATACTCTACATGAGGAAGGTGGAGCTTTCCACTGTAAAGAATTAGAGTCTGGGAACCCCAGGGTGTTTTTCTGTGGTGTCCTCACAGGGTCACTGGGAATTGGAATTGGCTCTATGTTGATGAGTTTGAGTTTTGAGTTTGGCCTTTGCCATAGGAATTTGACTTCTTATGACTTTAGTATACAAAACACCGGAACTCCTAAGTACTCAGTGTATTTTAGCTACTATGATTTTTCTTCAGTCTGTATATATACAGAGCATTGGCCTCAGTCTTGGTAATTAATGTCTTCCTCTCACTTTTACGTGTATGCATAGCTTTTGGAAAAGCATAAAATATATTACAACCAATTGTCATGGAAACAAGAAAAAATTAATTCAGTGCGCCCCAAAGTACATATTCTAACAGAAAATACCCTACCTTCCACCTTTGGTGAGATCTCAGTTGATTTGTCAGCCTCCCTAACTCTCCCAGTCTTCTCACTATTGCCTCATTATTTGAAGTTGTCATTGTGAACTTGAAATGTAGCCAAGAAGATAACCACAGAATTCCATCTTTTTGGTCATATGATATATGTATTTTGACCCTGGTCTCAGAAACTCTAACCTCCTTCTTTTTTATGACCTGGTGTATAGTTTCTGCAGGATGTGGGTCTGATATTCAAATGAACCTCTGGTCAACTGAGTGAAGAAAACACACCTTGCAGGTGTTCTCCCAATTTACTGTAAGATGTGGAGCATGGGCAGTACCCTTAGCTAAGGAAAGACCTCAGGAGAGGGGATCCTAGTTAGCTATTAGTTCTACTAGCTACCTTAGGTTGGTCTCAGCAATATGCATGAAGGTAGAACAACAGAGGGATATTGCAGATACATGTGGCATTTTTAGAAAAGCCAACAATAACCTTCTGTTTGTTCCTCACTTCCTCCTAGGGTACCTTTTCCTTATTCATGGTCTATGCACTAGAAATCTCGCCCTAGGAAAAGTGCCAATTTCAAATCAAGGGGTAGTAATAATGACAAGATTCCTGCTTCTGTTCCTTCCTGGGTTTCATGGGTAGGGCTGTGATAACTGCTGGAAACCACCTATCTGGACCATTCTTCCCACTGTGTGTCTCAGGTTCTGCTAGTGCTTTCTATACACAATTCCCCTTGGTAATTGTCAAGCAAACTTTTTAGGTATATTAAAATGATCCCAATAAGGTGACCAGATGTCCCTCTTTTTAACAATGTCCTGTGGCATTTTAAAATTAACGTAAATATACTAAAATACCATTTTTGCATTTTATGAAAATTTTTGTTGCTCCATATAGACCAAATTTTTAGTCAAGAACTCTACCCCCACTGCCACCCCTGGCCAATGGTGTCCCACTTAAAATCTGTTCATTTTAGAAGTAATCTTCTGTGAAGTTCAGATTTTATGAATTATGAAATTAGGCATGGACACAAAAGCATTCTTAAAGTTAGTTCTGTGCTTCACAGATGTGATGGGGCCCTTTCATGGCAGTAAACAGAGCAAAAGGCTCAGTGGATGCAAGAGAGGAATAAATGACACATCAGAAAACAGGGTTGTTTGGGAAGCAAGAGAGGAATAAATGACACATCAGAAAACAGGGTTGTTTGGGAAGAAAGGGTGTTGAGACCACCAGTTGGAGAGCTCTATTCTTGGCACAATACCTCTGTGTGTTTGATCTCGAATATTCCAGGATAGAATGACACTTTTTATTTGTTTGTTTGTTTGTTTATTACTTATGATACAGTGGATCTGGCATTTTTGCTTAAAAGTACATAGGTAGGTGGTGGCATTGAACCTCGAACACCAATATCTGAAGAGTCACATTTGCCAGGCTGCCTTTGGCAAAATGTGACTATTCCATAATATGAACTGAAACAACAAGGCAATGAAGTTTAGGAAGGGATAGAGACTAGCAAATTGGATGCTGCACATGAGAGAGGTGAGAGATTACAGTAAGAAAAATTTCTCAGGTGAGGTAATTAGGTAGATCAGGAAAAATGTGGAGGAAGGTATGGGAATGGATCTGAAACTGAAGCTGAAGAAGAGATTCTTTGAAAACAGAAATAACAGGACTTCTCCAAATACAGTCCTGTTGTGTTTACTCTGCTTTTATCTGCTTTGTTAAGTACCCTGGAGTGTCAACTCGCATTGACACCATGTGACAGAGTAGACTTGCCACACAGGGTTTTCTAGGTTATAATATCCATGAGCACAAATTGCCAAATCTTTTTTCCATGAAACTACTGATGAATTTAAACTACCAACTTTTAATTGTGGAACCAGGATTCCTGATGCAGAATCCAATTAGTACCATGAGGGAGAAGTAAAACATTGTCCTAGTGGCCAAAGAAACAAAATCGCTGCCATGAAGTTGATCTTAACTCAGAGATACTTCTGCTGGCAGCCCAGCTTTGAGCTGCTACCCTGAGGCGGTTGTTCAAAGTCACTAGCACCTCGACAGGAGAAAGATGGGGTTTTCTACTCCCATACAGGGTGATCATCTCAGAACACACAGATATCATTCTATGCTGTCCTATAAGGTTTATAAATGTGACTTTTATCTTAAGTATTAAGATTTTGGACCTGTTTGTTATCAAAGCACAGTGTCCTGTGATGACTGTTAACTTCAAGTTAATAATTCAAACTCACCCAATGCTCCATGGGAGATAGATAAAAATTTTATAAACATCTCTACTCTCAGAAACCCCAGAGAGGGTCATTAGGTAGAAACTGACTCAGTGGCAGAGGGTTTGTGTGGGATTAACCAACACAAATTGTGCTTGTCAGATTTTTAAGCAAGCCAGAATTACTTGTGCCACTTGGTCCATACTGTGCCAAAAGTTCTGAGTTGGAACCTGGATCAGGCAAAGACATGCACATTCTAATCAGCTCCCCAAGGACATAGTACCCACCAGATTTCAAGAACCAATGAAGTACTCTACCTTGAGTAATTCAAAAGCAGCTAAGGTAGATTGTGAAGACTGACAATAAGCACCTCTTCTGCTAATTTTCGTTAATTGAAAGACCAAGAAGCAGCTCTGTCTCCCTAGTCTAAAATAGTTCAAACCCTAGATATCGGCTAGATTTTCATTCCCACTGCTTTTTGTGAATATCATGATATTATACATGCCAAAAAAAAAGCCTTGTTTGGCTAGACCAAGGTTAGTAAATTGTAGTATTTCCTCTGAAAATAAATTAAAAGAAATGAAAGGGTATCAAATAGACACCTAATTACATACATACATTTGAAATTCTGTCAAAACCTTTATCAGTCTAGAATTTCAGCAAGGCTTTTGACCAATTGACTGACAATATAGAAAATCTGACTTTACTATAATTTGAAATGAAGTCAGACTTTCTGTATTCTAATATTCACTATATTTTCTGCAATTCAATATTCTAAGCTGTTTGTATGAACTCTCCTTTATAAAGCCCAGTTATATTGGGTTTCTCTACATCCCCATAAAAATGACACCATTGAAATTGTTCCAACGACATAGCAAATTGCTATGTATATATTTTTAATTTAGTGAACTTTTTTCATTTAATAGATGTGTTAGTAATATACAGAGATAAATATTTATGAGAAAAAGCAATTGTCATGCAGTAAACCCTTGAAAATTGGTGACAGAACAAATTTTGTTTGTTTTGTTTTGGTTTTGGTTTTGGGGGCATCACTGCCCTCTGCTGGTAGGAGTAAAAGGCCCAGTCTTGCTGGTGGATTTGAAGCTCGAACCCAGTGGGCCACAGTCCCACGCACAACCACCAGGGCTCAGCCCAGAACAAATTATCAAAAACAAGTCATTTGCAAATGTTTTTCCAGAAGAAGTCCTAGACTGCCATCTACTGTTCAGAGAAATCCAACTAAATTGATAAGAAAATGTAATGTGCGTTCAATTTAGGGGACCAATGGAGAGTATGCAACTTCTTGTGAAATATTCTGATTTGGGGATAGGACTCAAGAACTTGCCTTTTGTAAGAAGTACCTCCATGAATCCTATGCAAAATATCAAACCAAACCATCCCACTACTTTTGAATAATTTCCAACTCTTACCAACCTTATAGAACAAAAGTCCACTACTCCACAAGGTTTCTAAGGAAATAAAACTATATAGAATGAGACTGACACATCTTTAAAGTACAGAGCACCTGGTGGGTTCAAGCCACACAAGCTTTGGTTAGTAGCTGGGCACTTCACCACTGTCCCACCTAGGCTCCTCAAGTAATGTCTTAGCATTAGTTTAAAGGCAATCCAAAAAGCCTTAGCTTTTCTCAGTCCTAAATCCTATGTTGGCACAACAGACTATGGTTCAAATCATCTGAAATGGTTGGATTTTATACTCTGAGTTGCAGCCTCATGGTTCCTTTCATGACTGTGCAGGTATTTGCACACACAGTTGAATAAAAAACATTTCTATATTTTTCAATTTCTGATTCTCTAACAAAATTTGCAGTATATGAAGCTTTTCTTTTTATTCCTATCCCACATGCTTTCTATGGAAATGTAAAAAGTTTAAAATGTTCCTCTAAGTGTTTATATTTCTCTCATTTCTATCCTCATCATATGCTGACTTTTTGTTTTGTTTTTCCTAATAGGATAATTATTGATGGAGCTAATCTGACCATAAATAATGTCACTTTAGAGGACCAAGGTGTATATGCCTGCTTGGCTCAAACTTCTCTAGATAGCACTGCTGATACAGCCCAAGTTACTGTCCTTGGTAAGTGTACAAAATAGTAAGAAAATGGTGAATCTATTTTCCAGGACATAGTAACTTCCATTGTTCCTATGTGATTCAAATGATTATTTTTTTCAGCCCTTGAATATTGAGAATTCATTTCTTTATTTGTAAAGTTGCCTCAAACTAAAATCTCCTCCTCCTCTTCTCTTTTTAAAGTTTTAATCTATGCCTAATTGGTTACCTCTCCGTGGGTAAATTTGTGAGTAGAAGCAGGAGGTAAAGAGTGCTTCCAACAGAGAGAAAGCTCAGGCTGGTTTGAGTTCCCAGAGTGTGGCTTGAGTATATGGTCAGGAAAGTCACCTCTTGGTGATGGCACAGGATTCCTGCTATAATTCAGAGACACAGGCCAACTCCCAATATTTTAAGAAGGGTGGGAAGGATATTAAGGGACTGGGAAAGGAATGGTTTTAATTATTATTATTTTGTCATGAAAATTGAACTTAGAAACTAGCGTGTAAACTTCAGTGGTGTAACCAATATAAACAACCCCTAATCATCAATATTTAAACTGAAAGAGCATCTGCTGGGTGTCTTTCATTTTCCACTCAAAGTTTCCTTTCCACTC
Source organism: Nesogale talazaci (assembly GCA_004026705.1). Taxonomy (NCBI): domain Eukaryota; kingdom Metazoa; phylum Chordata; class Mammalia; order Afrosoricida; family Tenrecidae; genus Nesogale; species Nesogale talazaci. The sequence continues at coordinate 87,919 of PVJH01003137.1, forward strand.
AGCCTTCTGACTTAAAAAGCTCCTCTGTAAGGACAAAATTAACAAATCAGTGACCCCTAGCTACCTTTGGGTCAGCCAGTAGAGAAGCCTGGGGGAAAGGAGAATGGGGGAGTTGGATAGTGCAGTCTTTGTTTTTGCACTTCCTTCCTTCCATGCTAGTGCTGTCTGTCTGTCAAAGGTCTGTGTCTCTCAGCCAGGGGTCTACACATTTCTGCCAAAGGTCACAGCTTCTATCAAAGAGGCTGTCCCCACATGCTATATTCTCCATGATTCTTCCATGGTGTTCCTCCATCACCAACTTTTCAAGGTTGCTTTCTTTTTTTCTTTTCTAGTACCTTGACCAAAATATCTTAATAAGGAGTACCTTATGAAAAAACATTTCAGATATTTCTTTCCTGCCATGGTAGTGCTGCTGAGTAAATGTTGTACTGTTAGCACAAGATTAGCCATTGAAATTCATCAACAACTCTGGGGTAGAAAACTGAGACGGTCTTCCCTCAAAGCCTTACACTATTGGAAACTTGAGGTTGGGTAACCATGGTAGATATATTGGGTGGCATATGAGTTGCACTCATAACTGCAAGGTCAACAGTTTGAAACCACCAGCTGCTTCAAGGAAAAGAGATGGGGTTTCCTACTTCTATAAAAAGCTGCCATCTCAGAAAACCACAAGATCAGTTTTACCCTGCCTTATAGTGTTACTATGAGTTAAAGTACATACAGCTGATACGTGCTTTTTTTATATTGTTGATTTTTGGTTTGTGTTCTTTCATTTGCCATTTTCTCCTTTAATTCACTTCACTGTGGCTAATGTACTCTGTCCTTCATTTTATCAATTCTTCTGAACTTCTTTATCCATATATCCTCTATATAGTTAAGCCTGTTGACATTGAAATAATTTTTACTCATGGTGACCCCCTATATTAAAGATAAGACCCTCCTTTATAATGTTTCCTAGCTGTAATCTTTCTAGAAGAGGTTTATCTGGCTTTTCTACCAAATTTCTACTGAGTATAAACAATCAGCCTTTAGGTCAACGGCTGGTTACAAGACACTTTCATCCCCAAAGTGCCTCTGCTAAATATCTAGGTCATTAGCAGCAAACATTTGTATCTTTAACATTCTCCCTTCTAACGTCCAAAGGTAGGTTGCTCAGTAGAGACTAAGAAAAAAGAGTGGAGTCTATTCTGAACCTACTTCAGAAGTTAGATTAAAAAAAAGATAAAGAAAATGATCTCTGTAAGGCAAACAAATGGCCATCATATGGAGTTCTCCCCAGAGAGAAGAACAGTTTCCTGCTGTACAGAAATTTTAGACTTTTTAGCAGGCTTTTTGCCCATAAAGAATTTAAGTTTGTCCAGAGCATTACAAGAACGACAATTTAACTCTCAAGTCCTTATTCCAATCAGATAAAGTAGTTTTTTTAAAAAAGATAAAATAGATGGCCTTCAGGTAAATTCAAATTTATTCCAGGCACCAGTTATATAAAGATAAGTTATGATACATGTGGGTTTTGTTCCCAAGTATTTTGAGCAACAGCAATCAGTAAGGGGATTAGGTTCCTTCACAAGTGCCGACTTTCCTTTAGGTTGCCATTTTATGGAGTCATTTAATTTCAGTAAATTTAAAATTAGTGCTATGATTAAGGAGTGCTGATGGTGGCGTGTGTTATGTGTTCAGCCACTAAACTCAAGAACAGTAGGTTGAACCCTCTAGCTGTTTTGTGGAAGAAAGATGAAGCTGTATGCTCCAGTAAAAAAAGCTATGGCTTCAGAAACCATGTAGAATAGTTCTATTTTAACCTACAGAGTCATTATGAAATATAATCAACTGGTAATGGGTAAGTAATGGGTATTGGTCATATTTATATAATGTTTATACATGAAATAATTTCTGATTTTTGGAACACAAATGGATATTCTATAAAGTAAATGGAATTCCCTTAGTTTCTTTCTAATATGTTAGATCAGCCCTTGTTTTAAAATATATATCTTAAGAACTGATGGATATATACCATGTATAGATTCTAAAATAACTTACTTTATTCCTAAAGGCCAATTTTTTAAAACATACACAACCTATTTCAAAATGAAGTTACATCAGAAGTTTCACATGGACTTCCACTAATGGCATGGTAATCTTGGTAGACTAGAAAAACAAATCCAGGTAGACTCATATCAAGAGCAATTGTACATTAAGAAAACACCCAACCCAGTCCAGGTCAAGTTCATAAATCCGATATTAGCCCATATGTCCACTAACAATCTATAAAGTCTTCTTCAAATACATGCAACACATGCAATTATATTGAATGCAAGATCATAGTCCAGTGGGTGGAAAGCTTTGTGGATGCAGTTGTGGTAGAAGCACTTCAGCACTAGAGTGGATCTCCACATGTTTCCTCTAGCTCTGGCCTCTAGCTGCATCAGGGTAGTTCCATCAGGCTCATCATCAGTAATGTCTCACAGGGAGTGAGCGGGTGTCCCACTCCCAGCATGCTACTTATCTCCTTAGTGCCTGCAAATGAGATCATCAAACTGGAACATTATTGAAAGACTAAGCTCCATCCTTTCACTTGCAAGTTTCAAATTGTCAATAGCTTATGTAACTGCCATAGGCAGTATTGCTTTTATTTTAAGTGTTTAAATAGAGCCTAGTTCTATTTAATTTTTATGTCAGAGGGATCAGATTTTTAATCTTAGATGAAGCTTATTGTGTGCATTAGTCACCTCTAGATATGAGTGGACTTTTAGTATGTGCTGAAGAGAAACCTAAATTTCAGGACTCAGCAATTCTGAATTTTGTTGACTAAAATAATATATTTAACTTATTTTTAACACTATCAAGAGCTAAATTTTGAAAAGGAAACTTTTTCCTTTCTGGAGGATGGTAGGATATCCATGAATATGCATGCATACATGTGTGCATGTGTGTGTTGCAGCCCAGGTAGTGTAGTGGTCAGTAGTTAGGCTGTGATCTGCCTGACTGGCACTTCAAATCCACCAGCAGATCCTCAGGAAAAAGACTTGGCTTCCTACTTCTGCAAAGATCTCCAGTGTAGAAATCCACAGTGGGTCACTATAAGTCAATATTGATTCATTGACAAGATGGTAATGGGTTTGTTTGGGGGAGTGTATATATGTAGGTTTGACAGAAGGTGTTTATGTATTATATTTACTTTTGTTGAAATTATATCCATGAATATGGTAGGTCATATAGTAGACAAGTATCTGGGCATGGTCAGGACCATGTCTCAGGGACTAAGAAGATCAATTGGCATAACCTAGGACACAAAGACAATGTTCCACACGCTAATTTAGTGAATACTTAAAAGCTCATGAGCAAACATCAAAGGTACAACTATTGACCTCTCATTATTCAGGTAATACAAAAGGACTAGAAATGGAAATACACATGAAATTTAGTCAAGAGGACTAATGGGCCATGCAAGCATCAGTCTCCACAACGCTGACTCCAAAAGAACTAGAAGCTGGTGCCTGGTCACAATTATCAATTACTTTAAAAAGGATCATATTACAAGGTCCTTGATAGTGTGGGAGAAAACGTGGAACAGGATTCAAAAATCATAAAAGTTACCAAGCTTTCTGTAACTATTCAGATGGCGGCTTTGTTCTTCAGGTCTTGAAATGAACTTGCCTCCATGTTAGAATAACCAACCCTTTAAGATCAAAAGGACATTTATCCAAGCACAAGAGGTTTGGAAATGAAGAAGGAACACAGGGAAGAAATACAATAAGCCATGATACATTGAGGGGATCAGAATGTATGAAATATGGAACGCAAAACTATTATCTTCTCTGTAAATGTTCACCTAATTCACAACAGCAAGTTAAAAGAAAAGCATTCATTTATGAAATGAAGATGGTATTTGTTGTTTATAAAAACAAATTTCTAGTTAATGGTGAATATTCAACAGGAACAGCACACATGATTTCCCAGTTGAAGAAGAAAGAGCTCACTGAAAGGCCATATAAAATAATATATTCATTGCCTTCTCTAAAAAAAATCACTGTCCTAGAATATGTGATAGGATTCAAATCAAAATTTGAAAGTAAGAATCATTAGACACATGATTTCATTGTACTCTTGCTTTTATTTTATACATGCTAGGAATTTTCCTGCACTCTAACACTGCACCCTACCCCAAATTGTGCCATTTCTCATTCAGATTTCTAGTTCTTGTCACAATGTTTATCAATGCTAAACATTCCTCTTTGTAAAAATACTTGTCTTCCTACTTTCTGTTCAAACCTCAAAGCCTAGAGAACATGAGTTGATAGAATATGTTGGAAATTCATTGTTATACATTAAAATAAAGATCCAAAGCAATTGAATAAAAATAGAGTCAACTCATTTTCTCTTTTCCTACAACCATAGGGCATCATTTTAATTTCATTTTTATAATAAATATATGCAAGATAAAAGCTATTGCATTTTTCATTTATTAAGTTGCAAAACTTTCATATGTAACCACTGTGGGTAAGGCAAATATTAATAAAATCTGGTCCCTACTCTGGGAGATCTACACAGCCATATACAGGAAGTGAATTAGTCAGGTAATGAACATAAGAGCTAGTAGAAAGTAAGTGGCCCATTTGAAATAAAGCAGAATTCTCAAAAGTGAATGTTCATAGTGATCACCTAGAAGAATGTTTAGAAATGTAGCTTCTTGGACACCACCTTGAAATCAGGGCCTTGAACTCATTCTTAATGACTATCCCAAAAGAACATTTCTGCCCATGGTCATCAATGGCTTTTTGAGAACATTTTGTGTGAGTGGAGAAAAATGATACCTCCACTAGCAGGTAGATGGGGGCGGGGGGGCAGGGTGACGGGATGCATTTGAAATAGGACTTAAAGTACTGGTTAGATACAGTTAAGAGTAGAGACATGGGTTCAGAGAGGAAAGATGATTGGCAACATGCCTAAGTGAAGAAATTGGGGAAACAAAGGAAGTGATCTAAATTTTTCTTACCTTCGTCACTCATTGTTTAGATGTGCCGGATCCACCAGCAAACCTTCTCTTATCTGAAAGACAGAATAGAAGTGTTCGGCTCACTTGGGAAGCTGGTGATGACCACAATAGTCACGTCAATGGTAGGAAAGATATGAGTTGTTAATTATATTAACATAATAGACTCAAAATGAATATTAAAACAATTGTAATGGATATTTCTTAATTGCCCCATTAAGTTCAAATTATATATAGAAATTATTCAATACTGTAAACATACTCAACAAGCACTAATGTCTTCTTTTCCTGTGTTTCTTAATGCCAGAGTATATTGTGGAATTTGAAGGAAACAAAGAAGAACCAGGAAGGTGGGAGGTACTGACTCGAGTTCAAGGCAAAGAAACAACAGCCATATTGTCTTTGGCTCCATATGTGAGATACCAGTTCAGGGTCATAGCTGTCAATGAAGTAGGGAGAAGTCAACCCAGCCTACCATCAGACTATCATGAAACACCTCCAGCTGGTATGTAGATTCTCACCACAGGTCCCTAACATAATATTAAAGTTTTGCTTTATCTTTGAATGTCTGAAAAATATTAAAAGATCAAGAGGTAAATTAATAACATAAGACAGTTAAGTCTTATGATTGTTGCACAAATGTTAAATAAAAGGGATTGGAAGTGAATTTATGGACAGGAATTACTCTAAATAATTTTTAATCACTAATATGCTTAAATTAGGTATCACAAAGTAAGTTCCAAATGGAAATTACTTTATTGAGGACTCCTACAGCTCATCACAATCCATACATATATCCATTTTGTCAAACACATCTGTACATATGCTGTCATAATCTTTTTCAAAATATTTTCTATTTGAGTCCCTGACATTAGCTCCTCATTTTTCCCCTCCCTCCCCAATAGCCCTTTGATAATTTATAAATTCTTCTTCTTCTTTGTTTCATGTCTTTCGTGGACTGCTGCTCCTTTTACCCACTCCTCTTCTGTTTGTGTCCATGGCATAGGGGTCCATATGGCAATCATTGTGATTGCTTTCCCCTGACTCTCCCCTCCCCCAACACTTACCCACCTAGTATTGCAGCTCCCTTTATTGGTCTTGAGGTGTTTATCTGTACTGGGTTCCCTATTGCAAGCTCTTATCTATATTAGTATACATGTTCTGGTCTAGCCAGATTTGTAAGATAGAATTGGTGTCATGGTAGGAAGCATTAAAGAACCAGAAGAAGGTTGGGTGTTCCAGCAGTACTTCTCTTCCTTGTGGCCATTTTGACAGGGGGTGTCCAACTGACTATTGATGAACTTTAGGTCTCCACTCTGTCCTCCCTTTCATTCCCATTGATATGCTTTTTGTTTGCTTTGTTTTTGGGTTTTGATGCCCGATCCCTGATCTCATCTATACCGCATAAACATACAGACTGGTATGCTTCTACAATGTGGGCTTTGTTGCTTCCCAGCTAGGTGGCTTGTTTACCTTCAAGCCTTTAAGACTCCAGACATTATATATTTTGATAGCTGGGCACCATCAACTTTCCTCACCACATTTGCTGTTCACTCATTTTGTCTTTAGCATTCACGTCAGAGAAGATGAACATAAGAGTGTCATGTTAGCAGAACAAATTGTTCTTGTATTGAGGGATTACTTGAGTGGAGGTCCAATGGCCATCTATTACCATAGTACTTTATAAATAAATATAAGAACATATCTCTGTAGAGCAAAAGTATTTTGACTCATTATTGACACCTTGTTAAATTTTAATTTATCTATCTTGTTAATTTTATATACTTATTGTATATTTTGTATCCCAATCTCTATTAATTTATCAGATTAAAAAATCATCTCAAGGGTAAAAACACTAAAGCTGGCTTTATTAAATTGACCTCAGCTATCATTTTTAAATAAAATAGATTCATTGGAACATAATGACTGTATTTTTAATTATATTGCCTTCAAGTTGACTCTTGTCAACTACAGAGTATCTTGAGAATGAGAATCCACTGGAGGAGTTTTTAGGGACTGATACAAAGCTGCTGTCCTGAATTAAACCATCAAGCTTTTCTTGTCTTTTTCTTGCCTCTCCATGGACTTCACTTTAAACATATCAGCTGACCCAGACTCAGTAATCATTTATACCACCCTAGGATTGTAGGACTATATTCATATTATTTTTTATTTAATATAATTGAAACTACGTATTCACATTTATGGATAATATTGAACTTTAAAGCTTAGAGGCAAATATTCTCAAAATATTTTTCCAATACGAATTTCAATAGAAAAAAATAATTTCTTTATTTACAAGGGTTAAGAAGCAAGTTTTGTAAAGGTATTATGTTTTTATTCTTCACACACTCTCTTTTACTCAACAGTTCACATCTGTAACATTAGTAAAAATTCTACTCTTTGCGTATTTTGGACATTTAGAATATATATCTGAGATGCAAGACAAATGTATGGGTACCTATATGGCTGAGATAAATTTTCAGCTTATCTGGGATATGATTCTTAATGGTTTGACACTTACATAATTTGGCAGTTATATAATGATGTGGTCATCTTCTATTTTGTGATTTGATATGGTCATCCTGCATTTTCATATAATGTCAGTTTCTTCTTACGACCTGATCTCGTAAGCCTAACCATGTCATTAAGTATGGAGTGGGTATGTATCTATGCTTACAGATATATGCACACATCTAATCTTTACTTTTTAGGCCATCCTTGGAATAGTACTTTGAATAATACTTTACTCTTTTTAAATAAAATATATATTTATGAAGCCTAAACCTATTTTTAGGTCCCAGAACAGATATAGATTAAGAAAATAAAATTTTAACAAAAAAATTAAAAGAAAATTTTAATTAGTTAAATACATTTGGGGTGGTGGGATGGAACCAAATGATTTACATATATATTATCACATAATGTCAAAATAATTTTAATGCCTTAAAATTTTCAGTGCCAGGCAAGAACCCACAAAACATAAGAGTTCAAGCTTCTCAACCTAAGGAAATGATTATAAAATGGGAGGTATGTATTCTTTAATGTGCACCCCCCCCCCTTTTTAGGAAAGTGTAGTAATTACAGTAGTAGAACATTGTATGAACAATAAAATAAACTTTGAGATTGACATATATTTTGAGTTGCTCTCAGGATATAAAGGAGCCCTGGCAGGGTTGTGGGTTACTTATGGGACTGCTAATTATAAGGCCACACCCCTGAACATGTGTGGCCCTGGAGACATGTGTCCTGCTTTGTCTGATAAGACCTCTATGAATTGGAATCGATACAATGCCAGTGAGTTGAATTTGCTTGGGGTTTTATTCTGTTGCTCTTGTTGTTTGCTTAGTGAATATCTTAAAGATTATTATGATTAGAGCGATCAGTTTTGAAATAAAATATAACATTGTTAAATTAGTTTTGAGAGACAAAATAAATTGAATACACAGGAATCTATTGGCAAGAGCTTTAAAACAGGAGCTACCAATATTGTAAGTTATGTGGCATTCAGAAAGCATGCAAACCTTTCAGTGAATTTAATTATGATTTCATAAATATTTTCTATCATCAAAAAGATTATGATAATGATGTAGCTTCATTTATTAAATTCTGTTAGGCATTTTATGCTTCCATTTCTAATCTTTAAGCAATGCTATCAAGAAAATATCATTAACATTTAGATCTAGCTATAGATAGGGAGGTTCAGGTTGATTGAGTGTATTTGCTTGTTACCTTTGTTAATAGAAACTGACAAAGCAAGAATTTGAACACTGGTATCTTTGGACTCCATACTCTACTTTTACATATTTACTTTTACATATTATTAAACAGACTTTGTTCAACTAAATAGACTTTGAACTTTGAGTGAAATTTTATATTTGCTCAAATTAATTTTGAAGGGTTATTTCCTAACTTGTTCCTAAACCATGGAGAACACATAAAATTATCACTAGAATCTACTTTATTTTCTTCTCGCATCACTACCTGATGGGTGTAGGGAGCTCAACCTTGCTTCTGGAGAGCTGCTGCTGCGTTTGAACCGCCAACCATGATAGTCGCAGTCCTGCACACAACCACTGTCCCACCAGAGCTCAGCTCTAGAATCTCCTTTATTAACAAATATATTATCCTACTTTCAATCATACTGATTGACAGCCCACCAACAATGTGAATTTAATGCTGCTTTCTTTGGAAATATAGACTATTTTGTAATTGGTGTGAGAATAGACTAAGTTAAACTGATTCTAAGTATGATTTACATTTGAATGTTACATTTGTAATGTCTGTTTTGCTTGGATATACCTGAAAATATTTCACCATTTAAAAATGTCATCATTGCTCTTTTATTTCTATTTCAATAGAAGCAAGTTTTACAAATTTAAAATACACAAACAGTTGTCACTATAACAAACCTAAAAATGTTCTGGAATATTATTCTTTCCATAATTTCTTGGCAGTTGTTGCCATAAAGTTTTAGAGTCTGAAGTTACACATTATTTTTTTTTCTTTTAAGGGCTCTCTATCTGCTCCTCCTTTAAATTCTATAGAAAAAACATAGAAGACTGATTAAATACCATTCCCCAAACACACAATTCCATCAGGTCAGTTCCAACCTTATGGTTTTGAGAGTAGAAATATTTATAGCAACAGACAGCTCCATTTTTCTTCCACTACGAAGCTGGTGGATGTATACTGCCAGCCTTATCATTAGCAGTCCAATGGTTACCTGACAGTCAGCTGTTTAGAGAAGCAGGGCATGTTTTGTTCATACTGGCCCAGTAATCCTAACGACTCTGACTCTGCTAGCTTCCATAGAACTATGCTGTCAGGTTTATGCTTCATGTGACAAAACTGGGAATCTCAGAACATAACACCCTTGATCAGATACTATGTTGTGTCTATAGTGAAAACAGAGATAGCAATATCCAGTTCTCTGTTTCTCTTACTCAAAAGTCGCTCTATATTACTTACACTGGTGTGTAAGCTTTTAGGAAAGGAAGACCAAAAATTAGAGATTTACAGCCTTGAAAATTCCACAGAGGCAATTCTTCTCTGTCCTATTAGGTCATTATAATTCAGAATTGACTTGGTAGCTGTTAACTTTGGTTTTACACTTAAAAAGAAAAAAGCCCATCACAAATATGGTCATCTATCTAAATTGTATAAGTGAGATTTTCTGCTTGACCTTTTCAAGGTTCTAGAATAAAGATATATGTTATTTTTGAGCTCCCGTAAATCAAATATCTTGTCTAATTTCAAAGGTATTGCAAAACCTCACAAATTTTTTCAAATATGGATTTGTTTTATTACATTGTTATTTGTCCTCAACTAAGTTGTTTTGACTCCTAAAGGATCTGAGTTGTATTATTTCTATTGAAAAGGGAATAAAAATATCCACATGCATTAAAATGAAACCAAGATTTTAGGGCACTCTATTTAAACTCTGAATCTATTACCTTGCTCTATTTTTAAATCTTTTAAAAATCTGATACCTTTTTAAAAAATCATCCACATGAAGTTTGCTGACCATTTCACAGGCTTTAAGTTAAACAGTTGCCCTAAAATTGATTATGACATATGGTGGCCCAAATTGTGTCAGAGTAGAATTTCAATCCATAGGAAACTTTAATGACTACTTTTACAAAAGGAAATCACCAGCCTTTCTATTTACCACTGTTTGATTAATGTCTAAGTGAGTTAATCTGATGTACCTTGCAGGCACTCATATACCCCAACCTAAGAAACCTCATTCTAAAAATGCCTTCCTTGTGAACAGCTTTATGGAGGGAGAGAGAGACTTGGGGTCTTCCTCATTGCCCTTGCTCTTCTGGTCTCCATTTTGTGCAGGACTAGTTTGGAGAGTTGCCAAGATTGTGTTAGACACCCAGAGATAAAGCAGCCCTGCTCTCTTTTGAGGAGTCCAGGCACAAATGGGACTGGCAATTTAGATAGACAACTTTTTCTTAATAGTATTACAGTGTAGTTTAGTATTACAGTGCAGTGTAGTTTAGTGTGCTAGAGTATTTTATCAAATGTTATGCGTTCCCATGGAGTATTGCAAGGTGAATTGCACAATCTTATCTGTGCACATATCATGTCAGTAGAGGATAAAGGAAATTATAATTAAACATTGGAGTATGGCACTAAAAACTTGTGGTTCCATTCATCAGGGCAATTACAAAGCCACTGGTGGCTTATATCCATATGATATAATTATATAATTATATCCATATTATACTAAAGAAGTAGCCTGGGGAAAATTTTTCCAATGAATGCAAGTATAAACAAGACTGGGGAAAATCTCAATAGGATTTTGTTTTGTGTTGATGTTTTGTTTTGCTTATTGTTGGATTTTTCTCTCTCAGGTAATTTAAGTACTTTCCTTGGAATAATAGACTTGAAATCATTTTACTGATATGTTATCATGCTTTCACTACAATTCCAACTATGCTTCTAATAAGTATTCTAGTAACTTAAATTAAGTCAAATAGCACTACACATTTTTGCAAAAGCACTATAGATGGCATTAATGAATTACCAACATATACGAGGGGATTTTAAAAAATTGTGTAATATTCAATTCTGTTTTCCACAGGCAGCTTGAAGTCCACAAACTTAAAATTACTATAAAGTGAGTTAGAATTAGAATTAGAATCATCTTTTTATTTACCTTACATAAGTGATTGCTGAAATTCACCTATTTATTGTGCCATTAGATAAATAAAATAGCATTTTTGTAGTTACTCAATTTTAAAAATTTCCTTTTATACAAGAAAGAAATCTTTAAAGAGGGGCATTTTTCTTTCATAGAATCATCAAGGAGCTAACAGATTATTTCATTGTAGAGAGGAGCTACAATTCATTTTTTTTTAAATGCACCTTCACTTATTCCTCTATAAGGAAAAGATGAAGAATTATCATATGGGAAAAATGCTTCTTCCTAAAAGCAATATGGAAGTCTCAAATCCATGGAATTTATGTCCATAACCTTTGTGACTTTGCAAATTCTTTGTGAGTGAAATGTAGAATACAGAGCCATTAATTCTATTAACAGTTATCAAAACCCTCTACTTTGGTTCTTTCAGATTATTTCATATGTGAAAGTACAATTGAACCAGATTATATTCCCAGGTTATAATTAGATTCACAAATCTAATTTGTGATCACTAAGCTTGAAAATGAAGCTTACAGCATGACAAATTTTTTCTAAATTGTTTCTAAATCAAATAAGGGGATGAAAAACCCCACAAGAAATACTTCCTTGTGGAAATGTTGTTTGTTTGCTTGCTTTGCTTTTATGCCACACAGAACTGACAAATAAGAAACATTATGATAAACGAATCATAGGTTCAAACTATAAAGGATTTCATTTTACTTAGATATACAACCAAAATTCATAGAAATACCAGTCATTAAATCTGAACATACCTGCTGATCAGTTTACTTTAAAAATACTAGGAGCAAAAATGCCAGGTGCACCAGATCTATATCATGGTATTTTCAATTCTCTAATATACTTGTAAAAACTGTACAATGAATAAGAAGACTAAAAAACTGATGTTTTTGAATTTTGTTATTGGAGAGAGATTTTGAATATACCCTGGACTTCCAGGATAATATAAATTTTTTAAAATGCTGTTTGGAAGTACAGCCAGAATGCTTCTTAGAAGCAAAGATGATAAACTTCTCCAATATTTTGGCCATGTTATCAGAAGAGCAGACTCCCTGGGGAAAGACATCATATTTCATAAAGTAGAAGGTCAGTGAAAAAATTTTAGCAAGATGGATTGACATATTGACTAAAAAAATGTTTTAATGGACTCAAACTTAACAATTGTGATGATTGCACAGAATGGGCAGTGTTTTGTTCTTTTGTACATAGGATAGTATGAGTCTGAACTGACTCAATGGAAACTCATGACGATAGTTTTTTTTTGGGGGGGGGACATCACTGCCCCCTGGTGGTGGGAGTAGGAGGCCCAGCCTTGCTCCCAGAGAGCTGCTGCTGGATCTGAACCTCCAACCCAGTGGACCGCAGTCCTGCGCGCAACCACTACGCCACCGGGGCTCAGCCCTATGATGATAGTTTTATATTCATTAAATGTGACTGTTTAGGTCAACCATACAAAGCACACAGCTCTGTTACTAGGGTGAAACATTAGGTCAGTGATTACCAGAATTTCTAGTTGCATATGTCTTTGTTCTCACCAGATGTACTATGACTTTTCTTTAAGCCTTTGAAATCCATGGAACAAAATGGACCAGGACTAGAGTACAGAGTTACTTGGAAGCCCCAGGGTGCCCCAGTGGAATGGGAAGAAGAAACGGTCACAAACCACACCTTGCGGGTGATGACACCTACTGTCTATACTCCATATGATGTCCAAGTTCAAGCCATCAATCAACTGGGTGCTGGACCAGAACCTCAGTCAGTGACTCTCTATTCTGGAGAGGACTGTAAGTGGGGTACCTGAGAGTTCTAGCCTCTCTTATAACACTTCCTCTCAAAGATGCCCCATTGTTATCACCTGAGATATAATAGCTGTAGCAGCTAAAAGAGAAACATAACAAATGCTTCCTATGATAGGGTTGACTGAAAGATATTTTTTGGTGTCAAGTGTTACTGAAGTTGTTTGAGAGTTTTTATTTTATTCCTTTGTCTGATGGACACAAGTATTTCTAGGTTGAAAATCAAAGTCCTGAAATCATCACAGAAATCTGAGTTGCTATTAAGCAACAAAACTATAACGAGATCTCCAATTATGTCTACAAATACTTGTTAATGATTTAACACCTAACCACCACTACCTGCTGTTCTGCCCTGGACCTCAATTACCATCCTTGAAAGCATCTCAACACCAAAGAAATGCAGACCCAGGTTTATATGCAGAATATCACACACATCTGCACACATTCAAACATACACATAGAGTCTTGAAGTTCAGATTGGTATTATTATTAAATACCTCTTCCAAAGACAATTGCAATGAATGAAAAGGGATTATTGTGAAAATTAGGGATGCTGAACTCCATGTCTTTGTACAGCCAAGGTCAGTCTTACTGATTCTTCCAGTACACAGAGTATTATGTTCTTACATAAGAGTCAACAATAAGATATGAATAGTGACCAAACATCTCACTTTTTGCTGGACAGTCCTGATTTCAAACAATTTCCCCCCACATCCAGCAGCGTTCTCAAAAATTCCCCATGTTTTGAAAGAATCATGACAAGCTAGGGAATGGTGGGAGAATGGGAAGGGAATATACCCCCTCTACCCACCCACCCCCACCCCCTGTCAATGGTGTCCCACTTTACCACTGTTAAAATCTGGTCACTTTACAGTAGTAAACTCCATATTGGCTAACTATTGAAATTCTTCTACCATCAGTGAAAAGACACAGGCAAATCAACTATAAACTCAGTATCAGTAAATGCACCTCTCTTTTTGAGGAGCCCTAATGGTGTTAGTATTCAAATTTTTGGCACTTGGCTGTACAGTCAGTGGTACAAACTCAAGAGATACAGACACACCATAGGAGAAAGATTAGGCTTTCTGCTCTTACAAACATTCAGAGCCTTGAATACCCTTATAGGGTTGTTAAGAATTAGAAGTGACTCAATGGCAATCAGGGTTTGTTTTCTTTTGTCATTTTGGCTCTGTGTTTTGCTTACTTCCTTGTAGTAAGCTTTCCAATAGAATAAGGGTGGTAATGCCACCTTATGGGATTGTCATAGGAGAGAACTGATCTAGTAAGTCTCTTTAGCAGTGACAGAAACATAGTACATGTATAATTAATCTTATCTGTGTTAGAAGACCTACTGGCAGAGTAGAATATGCATTGGGCTGCTAACTACAAAGTCAGCAGTTTGAAGCTACCAGCTGGCTCGTTGAGACAAAAATTAAGCTTTCTACTGTAAATATTTAGAGTCTCAGAAACCCTCAGCGGCAGTTACTATGAAACAGAATTGACCATGTTATTGCAGTGTGTTTGAGTCTTTTGGTGCTAGGTTGGGTTTTCTCAAACAACAAAAATAGTTACACTCATATGTATGAAAATACATTATACAACAAAAATACAAAAAAATAGTTACACTCATATGCTTTCATCAAGAAAGCAGCAAAACACAGCTCAGTTCAATTCCATTATGCCAGGCAGAGAGCCCACTTCAGACACACACAGCTGCTTCTGGATAAAGTGAGAAGCTTGAAAAATCACAGACTTGTGGTTGCAGGGTCATTTGGATCCAAGATCCACAAGAGCATGTCAAGACACTGTCATTTCTCAGTGAGGGCACACATAGGCTCCCTAAAGAGGCAGACATACAATCCAAGCAAGAAGGAAGGCAAAGAAACTGAAAGAAAGAGATGTTCTCCATAACAATCTTATAAAAAGGGTAAACCTTCAACAAAGGATAATCAGGATATATAGGTTGGATTCAGTACCTACATGCACACAGGTAACATCAAGTTGAATAAGATCTAGCCATCACATTATGTGTTCTTAGTATTTGACTTTCCACAAATTTATATTTATAATCCTTGTCTTATTTCCTTGTTTCCGAAGACATAAGAAACCCACAGAACATTTCATTGGCCAGGTTTTTGTAGCAATTATATTCATCCACATTACATACACCTGTAAAGTTGCATTTCTAGTGTGCCGTGCTTTTGTCCTTGAAAACTAGATTATGTGAACCCTCTTTGGTTCCATTTAGAATCAATTTTATGAAACTATTTTCTCCAGAATAAACATGAAAATCATCTCTGCACCAGAACCTCAACCATATTTGAAGCTTACTGAAAACTAATCAGTTGTTTGTGTTTAACAGATCCTGATACAGCTCCAGTGATTCAAAAAGTGGATGTTATAAACAGCACTGTAGTTAAAGTTACCTGGTCAACAATTCCAAAGGATAGAGTACATGGACATCTGAAAGGATATCAGGTTCTTATAGTCTTATTTCTTTTCATTGTTGAACTAGTATATTTTTTGCCTTACCTGGGAGATATGTTAAAGGTTCTTACCACGGTTGATGTATATAAGCTTTACTGTTTTCATTGCAGATTACTTGGTGGAAAACAAAAAATCTATCAGATGGAAAGACACATCCAAGAAAGGAAAGCATCCTCAGATTTCCAGGACCAAGAACTTATGGAATGGTTCCTTCCTTAGAGGCCTTTAGTGAATTTTACTTAACTGTCTTAGCCTATAATTCCAAAGGATCTGGTCCAGAAAGTGAGCCTCATGTATTTCAAACTCCAGAAGGAGGTGAGAGAGTAACAAGATAGAAAAACTCCAACAATAAAGATTAACCAAGAACCAAATAAAACATCCCCTCATTATAATTGATGCATAATTGATATTAGCTAGCTTTTAATTTTTCATATAGAAATATTTCATCTAATAGAATTTTTACAATTTAGTAAATTATGAATGTTTACAATGGTCTTGTGTCTTCTAGTACCTGAACAGCCAGATTTTCTCAAGGTCATCAAAGTTGATAAGGATACTGCCACTCTGTCCTGGGGACCACCTAAGAAATCAAATGGAAACTTAACTGGATATCTATTACAATATCAAATAAGTAAGTAGAAACTTGAATAGGAATTAGACAAGTAATCTTTCATTTGGGAAGCTGAATCTACTGGGAGTCTGGTGATTCCTGGAGGCCAAAGTTTTCTAGCACAAATCCATATACATACGGAAACTTCCATGAGTAGTGGCACAGAACTGTGCCTTCTGGATTTTCAATAGCTGGGTTTTTGGAAACAGATTTCCAGGACTTTTGTCCTAGACATTTCTGGATGAATCATACGTACACAATTGCAGTTAGCAGCTGAAATTTTTAACCACTTGCACCATACAGAGACCGTCCTTCAAGCACAGAAATCTGTAAACTCTGATTTGCTGCCCAAATCCTCAGCTTTCTGTTTATTTTCATAAGTAGAGTTGTACTAGAACACAGTTTTCTCCATTTGTTTAAGTTTTGTCTATGACTACTTTCTCCTTCCATTAATCAGAGATTGCATAGCTCACAAAAGGTAAAATTTTGCTTCCTTCAACTCTTAGATAAAAGTACAGGGTTGCCAATATTACCAGTTTAGTATTTATAGATAAGAGGTTTTGAGAGTGAAGGAAGATGCAAATGATCATAGAATCAATATGTAACAGCATAAACATCCCAAGCCAGGCTAAAGAAATAGCACTGAACACAATTATGCCCATATTCCACTACCTCTGACTCCAATCTAAACTTGGATCCTCATACTCTACATGCAATTCTCTTTATAGATGCTTCTCTTGGTGGCCCACAGGCATTGATGTGAAAACAAAATATTTATTCTTGTGCCATGAAATGGTGCCCATCTCCCCTGATTCTAGTAGGTTTGATACAGGTTTAGGGAAAACAGTCAGTCACATTTACCTATCGCACTTTCCATCTCTAATAGTCTGTTCAGTTAAGCATCATCTCAAAATAGAAATGAGTGAACAGAAGACATAGAAAGATTGACTAGCAGCTCCACTTTAGAAATTTTAGACTTTGCGGACATGAGCACCTAAGAAGCCCAAGCACTAGGATGACAGAATCTGGGTCTACACAGCTTGCAAAAAAGCCTCCGTGGCCATAGTCCTAAATGGGCTATTATGATAAAAGCAAAAAGTTTGCATTAACCCCAGTGAGGTACTACCATTAATTTGAGATGGCTTCTGCTGAATTAGGAAAGTTTAACAACATGGAAATAGGCACAATCCCATTTGAAATCATCTTTTATTATTTCTGAATGATTACTATGTAGCAGGATCAGTATTAACCACTCTCCTTGCAATATCATTAAAATTAAAAATGTATTGTGTTAGTCTGGGTAGACTAGAGACACAAATTCATTGGCACTCATATGTAAATCAGAAAGAGGTTTATATTCAAGAACAATTGAATAATGAGAAAACATCTCAGCCCAGTCCAGATCAAGCCCTTAAGTCTGATATTAGCCAATATGTCAGACATGAATCTACAAAGTCCTCTTCAGACTCACAAAACACATGTAATGATGCCAAATGCAGGAAGAATCACAGGCCAGTGAATTGAAAGTCTTCTGGATCCAGTGCTATTTTAAGCTTCTCAGTGCTGGCTCCAGAGGTTTGGTTGCATCAGGGTAGGCCCATGTGTCCTGTAAGTAGAACATCATCTCAGGGAGTGAGCAGAAAGAGAATATCCCATTTTCAAGGAGGAAATTCAGAAAGTCCCAGAATTCTCAGGAGAAGGTCATCCCCACACAGAAGCCACATTGACTATACCCTTGATTGGGAGCCAAGACCCCACCCCTACGCTCTTAATCCTCATATTGACACCAGATTAGGTAACTGACACACCTATGAGAGAGGAAACTGAGCCAGAAAGAGTACATTAATTTTTTAGAATCCAAACAAAAAATTAGTGTTAAACTAATTACAAGCCCAGGTCAGTCTTTTTCTAAACCCAACTTATTAAGCCTACCTTATTAAATGAGCTACTTTAGGATAATATGGGGAGTACTGAAGAAATACTAGATAATTGTTTTATTTATTTAAAAGTGATGTGTTTTATCTTCATTGTAACAATAAGAAAGTCATACTTATCTGTTTGTAAAGTGTAAAATTCCATATTTATCTGTACATACAGTTTAAAGTAAGAAGCGCTGATGGTATTGTGGATTGCACATTTTGCTGCTAAACACAAGGTCCTTAGTTGAAAACCACCAGCTGCTCTGCGGAAAAAAAGATGAAGCTCTACTCCTATAAATATTTACAGTTTTGGAAGCCCACAGGAATAGTTCTTTTCAGTTCTATAAGGTGTCTATGGTGTTGGGTTTGGCATTTTGGAGAAGATTTAAATTTTGAACCTGGGAAAAATGCAGCTAAAATAGCAACTATTATAATGATTAGTGTTCCTCTAGATATGATTACTTTTATAAAATGGTGACCTGTTATTTTTTCTGCTATTATTATTTGATGACTTTTCTATGTTCCATTACTTTACCCTTATTTTGCTATTATGTGTTCTTGATAGTTGAAGTTTGTATATATGAGCATGCTTTAAAAGATATGTGGAAAAATGAAATTAAAAGAAAGTGAAGTTTTTCCACAAACATTTTGAAGCACCTTTTTACACTTCACTGAATTATTATATTCATTGGGTTAGTTTTCCAACTGACTCATTGGGCTTTTACAGGCATATTCTCATTTAATTTTATTTTCTTCTTTCCAATGTTTAGCTCTCTTGTTTGCTTTGTGGATCAAATTGCATTGTATTGAGCAAGGGAATCATTTTAATGTTAATAATAAATGCAGTTTTGTTTTTGATACACTGTGATGCCATGGACTAGAGAATTTATTCTAGTCATTTCCTTGCCTGCATTTCTATGGGCAAGTAGTGTACTCTATTGGACTACTTCTGCAGTAATTTTATAATATTTGGTGTAAGCTTTTCAATTCCAGAGCTTCTCTGGGGCTATGCATTCTGTGAGAGAAGCAATTAATCTTTCTTTTCCCCTGAACACTTTACAGTGTTAGTACACAGGAGATAATATAAAACATGTGACCCATTAATTTATTAAATTTACCTGTACTTCATGCTTATTTGTTGCATTTAAATCAGAAATTGTAGAAACCATAAATAAATCATTATCTAAATTACTTCCTCAAAAATTCTTTTTGTTTTTGTTACTAGTTGTGCTCTTGTCAGTTCTGACTCTTAATAATCTCATGTACAGGCAAATTAAATATTGTTCCAATCTTGTTTCATCCTCAATATCTTTGCTATGACTTGAGCCCACTCTGGTAGCCATTGTGGAAAGTCATTTTGTGGAAGATCTTTTTTCATTTTCTTGTACTCTCTACTTTAGTAAGCAAAATGTCTTTCCTAGCAATTGATCCATCCTGATAATATACCCACAATATATGAGAAAAAATTCCACCATCCTTACTGCTTAGGAGCATCTGATTGAACTTCTTTCAAGACCAATGTATTTATGTTTCTAGACAACTATGATCCTTTCATTATTCTTTGCCAATATCATAAGTTCAAGTACTTAATTCTTCTTTGGTCCTCCATTTTCATTGTCCATATTTTGCATGCATCTATAAGAAATGGCAAAAATAAATCTTGGTTCTGACAAATCATGTAGTGTGTTGAAGACAGAGTGGTAAAAGAAAGTCCACCACTTTTATGGGTAGAAAGAAGGTGGATGTTAGCAATAAAGTACCCAAATAAGAGTATGAATTCTGAAATCAAAAGGCCACACATAGTACAGATTTAAATCCCAATTTGCCAAATGCTGGCTTTGATACTGGCAAAGTGCTTCATTTCATAAGACCTCAGTTTCCCCATGTGTTACATCGTCAATAATTATGGTTAGCTCATAGGATCATATGAGCTGATGAACATGAATAATTATGATAAAGATCTGTATAGCACAGCAGAAGTAGAAACAAAAAAATAAGATAATTCATATATTAAATACTTTGAAATTTAAAACATTGTAATTTGTATTTATTTCTTTAGTAAATGACACCTCTGAAATTGGAGATTTAAATGACATCAACATTATGACTCCCTCTAAACCCAGTTGGCATCTCAAAAACCTCAATGCAAGTACCAGGTACAAATTCTACTTGAGGGCTTGTACAACAAAGGGCTGTGGAAAACCAATCACTGAGGAAAGTTCGACATTAGGAGAAGAGAGTAAGTATGGAGACTTGTCTTTACAAAAGAAAGAAAGAGAGGAAGAAAGAAAGAAAGGCATTTTAATTTTAAAACAATTCCCTTGAAAGGAATGCACCATGTGAGTGATTGTAAATCAGTACTTCTCAACCTTCTTAGGGCCACGACCCTGTAATATAGCTCATGTTGTGGTGACCCCCCAACAATAAAATTATTTTCATTGCTCCTACATAACTGTCATTTAGGCTATCCCGGGAAAAGGGTTATTTGACCCCCAAACGTGTCACAATCCAAAGATTGAGAACCACTGTTGTAAATGGCAAGTTATTGTGACCCAAATCTGTCTGACCTTCTGCATCCCACTGGCTTAGCTTCAGCATTTATTCCTCTTTTTTGTAAAGTTTACATTTGCTCAATTTATAGATTTCTACAGAATAACATTCAATCCAAAGCTTAGTGTACATAGGTCAGGAAATATGATTTGACATAATTAAAATAGGGGGATTATAGAGTCATAAATCATTCATTTCACAAGGTCAGTCGAGGAAGCTTTCTTTTGAAAATGTTTACAAAGAGAAAATATTTGTCCCTGGACATTTTCAGCACTATTCTAATACGTGTCTTCCCTGCCTTAACTCATATATACATTGACTCCTTGAATTTAATTTTAATGATTGTTGGTTAATGCTAAATAATGACTTGCAAACAACCTATAAATCTGTAGTTTCATTTATAAATTCGTGTTAGCACAATTGAACATTTCTACTGTTTTCTCACTTTATAGCCATTTGTCTTCTCCAGTTACTTATTCAGTTATACATTTTCTAAATTTTTATGATCACAAAGAGATAGTCAAAAATTACAAAGATAGATGGGTACAGGAAATGGATCAAGAACTGATAGAGATAATCAGTTTCAAAGGGGTCATGTATTTTGTTTAGATCAGTTAGGAATGAAAGGATAATTGAATAAGGGAAGAATGGAATGGAATGGTTGAAGGAAAATAGAAAGGATAATTAACTTACATAGACAGGGTTGTTTGCTATTCAATATGTAGGCAAGAGAAAAGATAAAGTAACATAAAAATTTCAAAAATATGAAACAATGTATAGAGAATTTTCATTTCTTTTCATTTATTAATATTGTATACAAAAACACAGGTCTTTAAGTTGGACCCTGGTGGTATAATGGGTAACAAGTGGGAATGCTAACTTCAAGGTTAGCATTCAAAATTGTCAGTCACTGGTAGGGAAAAGATGAGGCCTTCTAATCTTATAAAAATCACTTCTACTTTGTCCTGTAACTATTAGTTGGAATATACTTAATGGTTGTGCATTTGGGAAACAATTCTTAATCCTCAAATATTTAGAATTGGCATCAAGAGTTTAAAATGAAATAGAGGAAAGAATAGGATGCAAAGGGCATTTATAGAGGTATAGGTATGTACATATGTAAATATATATGAGGAGGAGAAAATAGATTTGTGCACATATGCTTATAGTTTCAGCATTAAGGTAGCACACGAACATTGGGCAACCACTCACGTACTTCCTCAATGCAAAAGCACTTTATTCTACTAAATTGGCATTCCATGATTCTTATCATCCTAACACAATCACTAAAGACAAATGTGTGCATAAGCAAATGTGGTGAAGAAAGGTGATGGTGCCTGGCTATCAAAGGATATAGTGTCTAGGGACTTAAAGGTTTGAAGGTAGACAAGTGCCCATCTAGCTCATAAGCAACAAAACCAACATGGAAGAAGTACACCAGCCTGTGTGGTCACAAGGTGATAAAGGGATCGGGCATCAGGCATCAAAGAACAAAAATACCATATCATTATGAATAAGGAAGAGTGCAGATGGGAGACCAACACCCATCTGTAGGCAATTGGGCATCCCCTTACAGAATGGTTGCAGGGAGGAGATGAGCCAATCAGGGTGCAGTGTAGCAAGGATGAAACATACAACTTTCTTCTAGTCCTTAAATGTTTCTTACACACACACAAACACACACACACACACACACACACACACACATACACACACTTCCCCAGACTAATGTGATCCCAACTCTACCTTACAAATCTGACTAGACCAGAAAATGTACACTGATACTGATATGAACTGGAAACACAGGGGAACCAACACAGATGATCCCTTTAGGACCAGTAGTGAGAGTGGCGATACCAGGAGGGTGGAGGAAAAGTGGGGTCAAAAGGGGGAACTGATTACAAGGATCTACATGTAACCTCCACCTTGGGAGGACAACAGAAAAGTGGGTGAAGGGAGACAGCGTACAATGAAAGATATGACAAAATAATAATTTATAAATTATCAAGGGTTCATGAGCAAGGAAGAGCTGTCAGGGAAGGGGAAAATGAGGAGCTGATACCAAGGGTTCAAGTAGATAGCAAATGTTTTGAGAATTTTACAAATGTGCTTGACACATAATGAATGTATGTATGGATTGTACCAAGAGTTGTATGAGACCCCAATAAAATGATTTTAAAAGAAAAGAGGTCAATATGTAGATGACAGAACTAAATAAATGCAACCTCCAAAAAAATTGTGTTCCAAAAAAGTTAAGACATAAAAATCATTACTATTTTGATAGAGCCAAGATCACTATAGGCATGGAAAATATTGATTTCATCTTGACAGTTTACATTTTGTAAAACTAGAAAATTCACATATATTAGACATATTTACATATTCCAGTGTGGTTATAAAATTTGATTCTCATGCATTCAGAATGGATAAATTATTTTTAAAGTTTAGGAAATACCATTTGTATGAATTTATATGCTACTTCTCTGCAGACTAAAGATATAGCTGAATGCTCTTGGGTGTCTTAAAGTGCATTTCTTTCTTATGTGTTGGTAACTGGAAATTGTTTCTTAACGGCATATTTGTTTGTTTTTTTCAGGAATCTCCATTTTCAGTATTCCATCTCCTGCCCCTTTCCCAGTGTATATGGTTTTCTTTTCTATTGACTTGTCTTTCCTTCATTTATAGCAAAGAATCTTAAATCTGTTTACTACTGAGCTTCTACTTGATCTTTGAAAAGAGAAATCTGTGCATGTACATTTTTCCATGGAGGAGATACATCGTATTATTATGAAACACTCAGAGAAAACTTTTGTGCAAATTGGAGTCTATTACTTTTCTCCCTTCTCTAGTCGCTAACTCTGTAACTTTGCCATCTTCATTCAGAGGATGGGATTTCAGAGACCAGTATGCTGGGTTTTGTTTTCTGATTACTATTGGGTGTTCATCTTTAACTTTAAGGTGGCACAAATCCCATTAAAGAAAGAGAAAAGAAGATTAAATTGATCAAAAGTATTTTTTAAATCTCTCTAGTGCTTTGAATAAATACTTGCTTTGCTTAATATTTTTAAAAGTTCATAATATTTAAAGTACTAGTATTTCTGCTAATCCATCCCCTAAATAATTTTATTATTATTTCACTGGTGTTAATTCTTGAAAGGCTTTCCTCAACTAATAAGACTCTGGCCTTCTATTTGTGGTACAATTTTTTAACTCAGCCCCTCTGCTATTCAGCAACTATTCCATTTTTATTGTTTGGTTAAAAAAAACTATAGCATTTAAAATTTTCATACTTTCTTATATTTTTGGAAAGAATATGTTTATTTTATTGCCACCCAAAACTTGGTAACATTTTTTATGATATACTTACTCTATGACATTGATACCTAGCAAAATTAAGACTCAAATGCAATGTGTATTTTAATTGCACTTGATTCATATATAATAATCATTAGCATAACAACCATTAGCATAACAATATGTTGGTACATCTTGTTTAATATGTGATACTAACAAAATTCCAATGAAACCATTTGATTTGAATACACCTATAAAATGGAACTTTACGTCACTTCCATTCTACAAATTTTAGTAATTTCATATGTGACCATATTATTATGCTATTCCCTCATACCTACAGAGAAGAGCAATGCAAGTTTAATATACAATTAGCATTATCATGTAACAGGTTGTAAAATTAGGTGGATTTGTGAAAATTAACGTTGTACAAAGTGATATCGTATAATTTTCTTTTTAAGTCTGCATTTGGCTTCAACCCTTCAAATGAATACGGGATTTATAGTGCTCTTTCATTAAGAAAGATTATCTTGAAGTGGCAGTTTATTTACTCAGCTAAAATTTGTTATTTAAAGAATCATGCAATGTTATGATAGGATCTTTTGAAAATTTAAGAACTATTTGAGAGAAAATGCTACAGAGGCTTTTCTTGTTCATCTCAAATAACAATACTTTACTTTTCATGTCCTGCTTTCATGATTACAATTCACATGACTTAAATATATACGTTTTATAGGTAAAAGTATCGGGAAGATATCGGAAGGAATAAATCTTACTCAAAAGATTCACCCAATAGAGGTATCTGAGCCGGGAGCTGAACACATAGTTCGCCTATTGACTAAGAACTGGGTTGATAACAATAGCATTTTTGAAGATGTAATTGAAACAAGAGGGAGAGGTGAGAAATTAGCTGATATTCTATGCAATGAAAGATAAATATAGCATTTTGAAGATTCAATTTTTTATTTTCTCAATTAAAGATACAAATATGAGATATAGTCATCAAGCAAACAACAAAAACATATTTTTGTTGTCTCAACTAATTGTCACATGGCATTTTAAAATTAGCACGATGAAAAATGTTCCACAAAGTTCCAATTTACCTCTGATTGTTTTTATCAGAGTTGCTACCTTAATGGATTATGTCTTTCTGACTAACACATGTTAATAACACAAATTAGAAGAAAGCAAAACCACAGAAACTCTAATGCAATTTGCATATAACCAAGGCAGTTCTGCTTTTGCTTACTCACTGCTACTTCTGTATTTAACCTGACATCCTTCACTATCCTTCCTTGATTTTCATTCCTAGAATCAAATTCAACTTGAGAAGACCCTTTCTAAATCAAGAGGGAATGTTGGAGCATTATTACCCATGAAATATTCTTTAAATCACATTTCCTCTGGTTTTACTCAAAGGGAAAACGGAAGTGGATGCTCTTTCATATGCTTTAAAATGTCTGATTTTCCCCATACAAAGGCTGTTTTCTAATGCCAAAGTTGTGACTTCTCTTTGTGCAACAGAATATGCTGGCTTATATGATGACATCTCCACTCAAGGCTGGTTTATTGGATTGATGTGTGCCATAGCTCTCCTTACGTTAACCTTGTTGACAGTTTGCTTTGTGAGGAGGAATAAAGGTGGAAAGTACTCAGGTAACGCCATTCACTTACTATGAATTTGCCATATTTTTAAGTAATATTTTCTGGGAGGCATTCTTCTGATATTTTATTTATAGATAAACTCAATTTCACTCATAAGCCACATTTATGTAAGAAGTAGGGCATAGAATTTATAAATGAAAAATGTGATTTTTTTTCTGGGCATCACTGCCTCTGGTTGTCGTGGGCACTATCCAGTGCTGCTCCTGAGAGCTGATCCTGGATTTGTACCGCCAAGCCCGCGGGCCGCAGCCCCGCACTCAACCACTTACATCACTGGGGCTCAGCCCGAAAAATATGATTTTTAAAAGATTTTATTTTAGAATATTATCTCCAAGTGTTCCCTGCTTTTTTGGTCTCTAGTGCTTAAAATGGGCTCTATTGTCAGCCTACTTGCAATGCTTCCAAGTTTTTTTTTTCTTTTGTAAGATATGTGAGATATTGAGGAAGAGACTTATTAGTAAATCAGTATCTCTTTTTTAAAAAATGCAACTATTTATAGCATGTCTATATACTTATATGGCCTTATATTACCTTATACCAATCAGTTACCAACATAGTTAAGTTTCCAAGATTAGGTTGCTTTTCAAAAATTGCTGCTTTGTGATAATGTGATATATGTACATCAGATAACAGAACAAAGGATAGATACATCATTATATATCCACCAGCTAACTGAATTGCAAGATTACATCACTATATAATGTTAAAAATAGTGAGAATTGTAGAATGTAACATCACTCTCATGTCATACCTTGGTATTTGTAATTGCCAGAAGTACATCGTTACTGAGCACAAGAGTCACATGCTATGTGTTTTTGCTATTGCTATAAATTGAAAATATCCATTAAAAATAGTCAATATTGAGTAGCAGGAGTCTCGTAAACCCAGAGGTCTACTTCTACTCTGTCCTATAGAATTGGCTGAGTTGGAATTGACTCTATGATAGTGATTGACAATTATAATCTACCCGAATTGACCCCTATCTAAGACATTTAATGTAGTATCACTCTTACCTAACATTTGGTATTTGTAATAGCCAGAAGTACATCACTACTGTGACAAATAGCTGAAATAATTTTTCCATTGCTAAAATTTCAGAATGCCAAATAATAGCAGTCAATAAATGAGTCAGGGTTTCAGAAACCCAAAGAGACAGTTGTATGCTGTCCTATAAGGTTGCTGAATCAGAATATACTGAAGGACAGGAACTTTTCTTTGTAAGGTGTACTATATTCTGGAGTATGGACTCCACTACTCAGAATGATTAAAGCTAACTCTTGCTGCTAAATACATTGATTATTAGAATTGCATAACTTGTACAAAATGCTTTTTTAAAAAATAGAACATTAGATAAAATAAAACCCATCCTACTGTTAATAAAAGAAATCCGGTGCAATGCTAGACAAAGAAACACTGGACTGCTATACAAAGAGTCAGTGGTTTCAACCTAAAAGTCTCCATGGAAGGAAAAAATCTAGCAGTTTCCCCCCCTAAGAGCTAAGTCATATGGGATCATGATACAGAGCAGACCTGATAGTACTCATCACAACAGCATTGTTCCTATGATGCTTGGTATAGATTAATCATTCAATTTCCAAATATATTTATTTTTTCCAGATAATACACATTGCATGTTATTATTTGCTTAGTGTTCATGTTGCTTTATATGGGGGAGTATAGAACCCACTGCTATTAGCTTGTTTATCTGAGGTTAGTGAAAATTTCTTGTTTCCTGTTGTTTCATCCTATAAATATTTATTGAGGATCTACCATATATATAGGTGTGTATATGTATGTATGTATGTATGTATGTATATATATATAGTGGCCATTAATGTGATTCTTCAGTTTTTCTAAAAATATATGGATAATTTTTAGATATATATTTTATATTTTCTGTAAAATCTGGAATTATCATAAATTAGATTTTCAGAGGTTAGTGAATGTTCTAAATAATGAATTGGAAACATTCCCTTTGAGTACTCTCATCAAGTAGCCATTTGAAAAGCAAGAAAATTCTAGTAAAGGTGTCCTCAGATCATGACCATAATATAAACTTGGGGAGGCTTTTCAAATTCTAGAAAACTAACAGAATCTAGTGAGGTCTATAGTTGTAGTGGAAGTACCATGGCGATGGGATGGCATCTCCTTTGAGCAAATAAACTTATCTGAGTTTTCCTAGTGAAGTGAAGTAAGCCCTTATTCTCCATAGCACACCTTAGAATCACTTGTTTTAAAGTGTCATTAAACCTGAGTATTTTCATTAGTAAGCTAATTTTGAGTACAGAAGTATAATGGAATGGTGGAGTCTTTTGTTCCCCCTTGGCTTACTGATGTGTATCTGACTATGACATATACAATATTTAATATGTTTTGGATAACACATGCTTATTAATTTAATCTTCATTAAGAGACCATAACAAATTTGGACTCTTCAATAAGATGTATTGCCCACATTTTATTGAACAGTCATATTGAGCAGAAAAGCTGAAAAATGTCTTAATGCTGATGACAAATAAACAGACTTCAGAGAAGCAATTTTATTTTCTTTGAGGTTAAGCAAAAAAGTACTTTGCTGTGTTATAAAGCCACAAGAACAACTTGTCTCACAGGTTTTAAAAACTAAACAAAAACACTATGCTCTTCATCTTTTAACCTAAGTTCTACAATATCCTTTAAAGTTACTTATATTGCTTTTGTCAGTGAAAGAAAAGGAAGACTTGCATCCAGATCCAGAAGTCCAGTCAGCAAAAGATGAAACATTTGGTGAATACAGGTAAGCGTGATGTGCCATTTTAAAATATATCAAAACACACATTCTTCATGTGACAGAATCTACTAGACAAGATAGAAATTATTTTTAAAATAAATACATCTATATTGTAAAGCAATTCTAAAGAATACTTTCAAATAAGGGGCTTCCTTGAAGTGATAACAATGAAATTTCTGTTTGCTGTGTGGAGCGGTATTCTTAAGAATTGGCATGTATCTGGAGACTTTTGGTTGTGTGCAATAGTATCAACTTTTTTCTTTTTTCTTTTAATAAATCATTTTATTTGTGCTCTTACAACAATCCACACATTAATTATATCAAGCACATTTGTACATATGTTGCCATCATCATTTTCAAAACATTCTTCTTCTACTTGAGCCTTTAGTGTCATCTCTTTTTTCCTCTCTCCTTCCTGAATCTCCTGATCCCTTGGTAATTTATGAATTATTCTTGTTTTCATGCACAGCATCCACTCTCTTCCTTCACTAATGTTTCTGTTGTTCATCCCCCTGGGGGATGAACCATTGTGATTGGCTCCCCCTTTCTCCCTCTTCTCCCCCCACCTTCTCATTATACTCATGGTATTGCTACTCTCATTATTGGTCCTGAGGGGTTTATCTGTCCTGCAGTTTGTGTGCTTAGAGCTCTTATCTGTGTCAGTATACATCCTCTGGTCTAGCCAGATTTGTAAGGTAGATCTGGGGTCATGAGAGTTGGGGATGGGGGAAGACTTAAAGAAGTAGAGGTATTTTGTATGTTTCATCAGTGCTGTCCT
Source organism: Nesogale talazaci (assembly GCA_004026705.1). Taxonomy (NCBI): domain Eukaryota; kingdom Metazoa; phylum Chordata; class Mammalia; order Afrosoricida; family Tenrecidae; genus Nesogale; species Nesogale talazaci. The sequence continues at coordinate 117,454 of PVJH01003137.1, forward strand.
ACACCATAGTCTCTTCCTTGTGACCCTTCTGAGGGAGTCTCCAATTTTCTACTGATGTGGTTTGAGTCTCTATTCTAAACCCCCCTCATTTGAATCAAAATGGTTGTTTGTTTTGGGTCTTCTGATTACTGAGACCTGATCCCATTGGCACCTTGTGATCACATAGGTGCTTCCATGTGGACTTTGTTGCTTTGTTGTTGGAGGGCTGCTTGCTTAAAGTCAAGCCTTTACACTCTAGAGGCTATGTCTTCTAATAGACAGGAACCATGAGCTTTCTTCATCACATTACCTTATGCACCCATTTTGTCTTCAGCAATTGTGTCAGGAAGGTGAGCATCACAGAAGGCCAGGTTATTAGAAAAAAGTTTTCTTGCTTGTATGTCTGCTACTTTAATAGTTATCCTATAATTATATGTAAATAGATCTGTCCCTATTATTATATATTAATGTATGCACATGCCTATGTTTATATCTCTATAAATGTCTTTGCCTCCTAGTTCTTTCCTCTATTTTCTTCTACTTTCTTCCTGTCCCACTATCATGTATGTATGCAGCATTCAGCTCTCCATACTTCCTTTCAGCTACATAACACTTAATTGAACCCCACCAGGCCTTCTATGCCCTCCTCCCCATCAATTTTAGATCTCTTGTTGTACCTTGTCTCTGAGTTTTTGGGTTTCCTGCTCTCTTTCCCCTTGCTTTTCTTTTCCCCTGTCCCCCCAGAACCATTGGTCCATTGTTTTCTCCTCAAGAGTATTTATCTTGAGTATTTTATATAGATGAATACAAAGGGAGAGAAGAAGAAGAAGAAGAAGAAGAAGAAGAAGAAGAAGAAGAAGAAGAAGAAGAAGAAGAAGAAGAAGAAGAAGAAGAAAAGCAAAGAAACAAGCAAAAAATAGCCATGTTTGTCTGCTGACCCTTATCAATATTTTCTGATCAGGTCTGATGCAATGAAAAATCCTGCTGTTCAAGTCTGAGTCTATTTGCAGAATTCCTCGGGACTTTGTTGCTTTGCTCCCCTTGCTGCTCTGTTGCATTCCCTTCATGTTATGCCTTGGTATTGGGGTTGATCAGACTGGGCACAATTTCCCCACTGAGTCTCTGTTGCTGCATTCTCAACCCCAACCCCTTCTCCCTCTATAGCCCTGTTGGTCAGTAAGGGGGTACTGTTGGCCATGCCTAGTGGGGAGGTCGACCTTACAGTTCTTTCTGTGCATTAACTCCTGAAATTGGGAATGTCATCCCTGAAGCTCTCTCTTTTCCTCTTAGTTTACTCCCATATGATCTAGGCAGAAGTGCCACTCTCCTCCAGACTCTATCTTCAATGCTAGCCTCTGTAGTGCATTCTTTAGGGGAGGGGGATGACATAGCTGGATATGGGCCATCACACAGAACTCTCTGATAGTTAACTGCTTCGTTCCCATATGCTGCCCTCAAGGCTCCTATCCTCAATAGCTAGGTCCATGCATACCACAGGCAGGAACCCAGGGTCTCGCAATGCTCTCAATTTTAGCTAACTTGAATTTCTATTTTTGATTATTAACTCATATCCCACATGGGCATTGTGAACTCAAGCTATATGCAACTTAAATGCACAGAGAAGTGCTATTTACAATTAATATGGCATCTGAAAACATAAATAAGTTGGAAATTCTGGCCTCAAGGTATACAGAGTAAAAAATAAAACAAATGAAAAATCCATTGTCATCAAGTTGATTCATGATGAGCCCGTAAGTTTCTTAGTAGAACTACTCTCCAGAGGTATTTTAGACATGAGTTATTTTGAAAATAGAGTCTCAGGACACTTCTTCTGTGATTCTGATTGGTTGATTCAGTTCACCAACTTTTGAGTTAAAACCTGGGCACAACTTTTCATTTCAGCAAGAGGCACCTTTATAATGGAATATTCTTGTCACTAGGTGGAACAAGCAATAGAAAACAAAGAATTGTGGCCATGTCTACGTAGGAGTTACTCTGGGAATAGAGCATCCAAAAAATGGTAGACTACAACTTAAAAGAAGAGACCTATTTTCAAGTGCAAAATAAAACTTGAACAATAAAAAACATGCTACTCTTAATCAGTGAGCAAAGTATTATCAAACAGATGGGAGAATAACTGTGGCCATATAGTTCAGGGATATACAGGAAGTCTACCATGAGCTAAATGGCTCTTGAGGATTAAAACATCTCACTTTCCATTTATCCTTCTGCATCTTCCCCTTACCACCACTCTCTCCTTTTCTTACCTTACTATGCTGATTATGCCATACTTATCTTTCTTTTACTTAATCAAAGATCTCTTTAATGTTTTATATATCTTAATGTGTCTCCTTAATTCCAGTTCAGTGAGATCATTAAAACAAAGAAACAAGAATATTTAAACTATGCAAAGGACACTTAAATAACACTTTTAATGGTTATCAATTTTTAATGAATGAAAACAATTATTGTTAGGTGCTTTCATGTCTCAAGTCAGTTCTGACTTTAAGCAACCTTAGGTATAACAGTGACTTAGTCCTGCATTAATATTACAAATACTTGAATAACAATTATTCAAACAGCCACTGGCTTAAAAAAACAGGCATACAATATCTCACCACCTTTGTCAGTTAGGTATCAGAGCATAACTTAGCTTTATGCTTCTGAATCATGTTTCTCTTACAAGGTTTCAGCAAGATATTGGCCAGGGTTGTGATGTGGAGCATGTGCCATGTGGTTTTCTCCCATAGAGCATCTATCAACACGGCAACTGATTTCCTTCTGCAGGATCAAGCATAAGTGAGCACTAAATGTGAAACCCATCATCCTTTAGACTTAGTGCTCCTTAAAGGCAAGGGTGATGAGACTTCATCTTATATACTTTGGTTATAGGGCCAGGAGAGACCAGCCCCTGGAAAAAAAACATCATGTTTGTTAAAGCAGTTTGGGAGCAAAAAAAGAAGGAGATAGAGTGACACAGTGACTGCAAATGGGTTTAAGCACAGGAGCGTTTGTGGGGATGGTGCAGTACTTGGTGGTGTTCCATTCTACTGTGCACAAGATAGTTATGGGTCAGAACCTATTCCGTGATACATAACAACAGCCCTTTTAAACCTTATCTCGGAAATTATATCCCATCAGTTTTGTCATATTCTATAGATTTGAGTCAATAAATTCAATCCATGCACAACAGAAAGGGGAAGTTAAGGAATTCAAATGCCCTTTCTTTAGGGCAATTTATGACTGTTCAGAATACTTTTAGAAGAAGGATTTTGTTAATTTGATTTATAGATGAGAAAACTAAGAAAATATCTTGCTGTTTTTATTGTTGGTCCTGAGGAGTTTATCTGTCCTGAATTCCCTGTGCTTCCAGCACTGATATATACCAGTGTACATACTTTGGTGCAGCCAGATTTGTAAGGTAGAATTGGGATCATTAGAGTGGGAGTTAGGAAGCAATAAAGAACTAAAGGTAAGGTGTATGCTTCATTGATTTCATACTGCACCCTGACTCACTCATCTCATTTCCACGACCCTTCTTATAAAGGGATGTCCAGTTGCCTACAGATGGACTTTGGTAATCCATGCTGTCCTCTTTTTCTTTGATGCCTGAAAGTTGATCCTGAGGATACCTTGGGATCACACAGACTGCTGTATTCCCTCCATGTGGGCTTTGTTGCTTCTCAGCTAGATGACCGTTTGTTTACCTTTAAGTCTTTAAGAACCCCAGATGTTGTATCTTTAGATAACAGGCACTATCAGCTTTCTTCACCACATTTGCGTATGCATCTGCTTTGTCCTCAGGGATCTTGTCGGGAAGATGAGCATCATGGAATGCCAGTTTATTAGAATAAGGGGTTCTTGTGTTGAGTGAGAACTTGAGTGGAGGCCCAATGTCCATCTGCTACCTTAATACTAAACCTATATGTACATAGATCTATTTCACCATTGTCATATATATGTTTACATATGTATATGATGTTATTTAGACCTCTATATATTCCCTTTCCTCCTAGTTTTTTCCTCTATTTCCTTTTTCTTTCTGTTTGTTTCACTATCATGCTCAGCATTCATTTGGGTTTCTGTAATTCCTCTCAGCTACATTGCCCTTGATCAAGCTCTACAAAGCCTCCTATACCCACCTTGCCATTGATTTTGCATCATTTGTCCTTCCCTTGTCCTTGGGGTTGTTAACCCCACTTCCTCTTCCTCCTCACCCATTCTGTTATGTCCCCCTGGAACCATCATTCTCATTGTTTTCTCCTCCAGATTGCTTATCCTGCCTATCTTATCTAAATAGACCTGCAGAGATAATGATATACACACACGAAAAAAACCCAAGACATTAAAAGAAAACAACGAAACAACAACAAAAAAAGGACATAAAAATAAAAGCCTGTAAATAGTTTAAGTTCTGTTCCTTTAGGAGTGTTATCTGGTTGAGTCTGATGGGGTACCATGTCCTAACCCCAAAGTCTATTTTTTTGTATTCCATGGGAACTTCACTGCTCTGTTCACCTTGCTATTCTGTTACATACCTTTTGCCTCAGTGGGGTGGAGTCAGATCAGGCACAATACTGGACACACAATATGGGAATTGTGCTTGATCTGGGCTATCTATGAGGGTGTTTGTTAGGTGGTATCTCGTTTTAATTTGCATTTCTCTTTTGGCTTATGATCAGGAGCATTTTCTCTTATATGTATTGGCCATTCAGATTTCTGCCCTTGTATTCTGATCAGTTGCCCACCTCCTCAGTGGGCAGTTAGTTCTTTTTTATTTTTGGAAGCTAACAGAGTATTGTAGATTTTAGTAATAAGATCTTTGTCTGATATGTCATTACTAAAGATGTTTTCCCAGTTCCTGGCCTCTCTTTTTCTTTCTTGGTGAATCCTTTTGGTGTACACAGATACTTTCTCTTGAAAATATCGCCCTTGTCAATTTGTCACTCATTCATATTTGTGTCCTTCCATATTTCTGATAGCTATGTATTCCCTGCACCAAAGTTCTCAGGTTTGTCCCAATTCCCTCATTGGTAGCTCTAATAGCTTGGGGTTTTACTTTAAGGTCTGTGATCTAGCTTGAGTTTATTCTTTTGCATAGAGTGAAATAATGATCTTGCTTCATCTTTCTGCAAGTAGATATTCATTTTTCCAGCACCAGTTGTTGAAGACGGCATCTACTTTGGTAATTTGGAGGCTCTTATCAAAGATCAGTTGTCTCTATCCTGATGATTTTGTTTCTGGGTTTTCAGTTATTTTGCATTGATCTGAGTATCTGTCATACAAATACCAAGTGGGTTTGACCACGGTGGTTGTATAATATGTGCTAAACTCATGTAAAGCAAGCCATCTGATTCTATCCTTCTCCTTGAGGAGTTCTCTGCTAATTCTGGGCTTCTTCCCTCTTCATATGAAGTTGATAATCCATTTTTTCATTTCTTTGAAGAAAGAGGAGGGTACTAGTTTTGGAATTGCATTAAATTTATAGAGTGACTTGGGCAGAATGGACATTTTTACAATATTGAGTCTCCCAATCCATGAGCATGGGATAGTCTTACATTTGTTGAGATGACTCTTGGTCCTTTTAATAGTGTGCTATAGTTTTCCCCATACAAATTTTTTGGTCTTTTATATTTTAATTTCTGCTTGGCTCTTGTGAAGGGTACCACCTTTTTAATATCCTCTTCTATGATCTTGTTCAATGTGTATAGCAGTCTCATAGACTTCTCTTTGTTGATCTTATATCCTGCCAGTGTGCCATATGCCTCTCTTGCTTACAGTACTCTCTTGTGGCCCTTTTGGAATTTCCCATACATAAAATCATATGATCTGTGAATAATGATAGTTTCACATCTTCCTTCTGCAACTGAATACTTTGTAGTCTTTTCTTTGCCTTATGCTGTTAGCTAAAACCTCCAGTACAATGTTAAGTAAGAGTGAGGACAAAGGCCATCTTGTTTGATCACCTTTTTCATGTCAATGTGTTGAATGATATATGTGAATCACCCCTGCATCCCTCGAATGATTCCCACTTGGTTGTGGTGAATTAACTGCTCTATATACTTCTATGTTCTATTGGCCAGTATTTTGTTAAGGATTTTTGCATAAATGTTCAGTCCAGATATTGGACTGCAGTCTCAATTCTTGTGAGAACCTTGCCTGGTTTCAGTATCAGAATTATACTAGCTTCATTGAAGGAATTTGAAAGTTTGCTATCTTTTTCTATGTTCTGGAAGTGTTTGTGTAGGATTCATGTCATTTCTTCCCCAAATGCATGGTTGAATTCTCCTGTAATGCTATTTGGTCCAGGAAATATTTTTCTAGGCAATCTCTTGATAACCTTGTCATTTCTTCTATTACTATGGGTCTGTTGGTATCCCTGACATCTATCCGGGATAGTCTAGGTAGGGATTGTTTTTCCAAGAATTTGCTCATGTCTTTCAAGTTATTGAATTCACTAGAGTACAATCCTTTGCAGTTCTGTGTAATGATCTTTTTTATTTCATTAGGATCTGTTGTAATGTCCCCTGTTTCATTCTTCATCCTTTCTTTTGAAATTCCATCCTTCCTTTCTTTGGCTAGGTTTGCCAGAAGTCTGTCAATTCTGTTTATTCTTTCGAAGAATCGACTTTTAGCAACATTAATTTTTCCCATAGTTTTCTTGTTTTCCTTCTCCTGAATGTCAGCCCTGATTTTTATTTCTTTTCTTTTACCATTAGTAGGATTTGATCTTCTGTAGTTGCTGTAAATGTGCCAGCATATCAATCATAATTATGTCTTCCTTTTTCATGTTTTCATGAATTGTGGTAAAACTTCCTCTGATAACTGCCTTTGCTGTGTTTCATAAGTTTTTGTATGTTGTGTTCTCATTCTTGGTGGTTTCTAGAAATTTCCTAATTTCATCTCTGATCTGGGCAGGTACATACTCCTTTTGCAATAGAGAGTTATTCACTTTCCAATTGTTTGCCCTTGTTTTCTTCATCTTACTTTTGTTGATTTCCAGCCTTAAGGCACAGTGAACAGAGTGGGATCTGTATATCAATATGCTCAATCTTATGCAGATTCAACTTATGTCCCAGCATGTGGTCTACTTTCACATATGTACTTCATGGGCTTGAAAAGAATGTGACATTTTTTGTATTTGTGAAGAACTTTGCAAATATCTATCAGGTCAAATAGTCCAACTAGTGTTTAGATCTCAAGCCTCCTTGTCGAGTTCTTTCCCTGTGATCAATTTTTCTCAGAGACCAGTGTATTTAAGTTATCTGCTATAATTTTTGAACCTGTGACTTTTTTTCATCTTCTAGAGTGTTTGGTTTGTGTATTCAGTGGATGTATTGTCTGGGAAATATGTTTAAAATGCTCGCTGATCTTTGTCTACCATTCTTTTAGCATTATTTAGTGTCTTTTCTTATCCTTTTTTATGGTATTCACATTGAGGTCAATTTCGACTGAGATTAGGCAGGCAAACACTGCTTTTTTTGCATTACTGTTTGTTTGGTATATTTTTCTCCAGCCTTTGAATCTCAATTCATTTTTGACTGTAGTCTTGAAATGTGTCTCCTGTGGACAGCAGATTGATTGACTGTGTTTTCCTAAGCCAGTCTTGAATTGATGTTCAGGGTTACTTCATCCATCTGTGGACTGTGATGTCATCTTACACCTTTTATGTTGGGCGTTTTTCTACCTCCTTTTCTTATCAGTGTGTTAGCATGTGTGTGTTTCATTTTTGAATTCTTTCCATCCTTAAGTCAATATTTTCTTGGGTGCTATTTTCTCTTTGCCACCCTCTGGGTGGGATTGTCTATGTGGCTGTCTCTTATTTGTCCTCCTTGAGTGCTGTTCTTCTACCCACACTAGGATGACAAGGATCTTTTGTAGGACTGAGTTTCTTTTGACATATTCTTTGTGCTTTTCCTTGTTTTGGAAGACTCTGGTTTCTCCATCTATCTTTCACCTCTCGTGATTTTCAACTTTTCCTCAAAGTTGAATAGTTTAACTATTATGTGCTTTGGTGATTTTTTCTTGGGATTCAGTCTAACTGGTGTTCTTTGAGCCCCTGAATGGTTGTCTGTTTTTCCTTCATTAAGTTGGGGTAGTTTCCCTCCAAGTATTCTGTCACTAATCTTGCAGATGAATTCTTTCTTGTGTCTTTCCCTGATAATCTAATTATCCCAATGTTGTTCCTCTTCATAGCATCAGACACAGCTCTTAGGTTTTTTTTTCTTCAGTTTCTCTGATGATCTTATTAGATTTTTGCTCCTATTTGTTGAAGTCTGTTTTGGCTGTCCTCTAGGTCACTGGTGCAGTTCTCTGCTTCCTCCAGTTGGTTGGCCAAGTCCATAAGTCTGTTCATGTTTTTTGTTATGTAGTCCCTCATCTCTTGTATTTCCCTTTGGTGTATGGCCTTTATTTCCTCTCTTATTTTATCCTTTTTCTGCATTGCTTCCCTCATATCTTGTTTGACTCTAAGCATCATTCTGAAACTTTTCTTTCTGTGGTAGATAAATGTCTGCTTCTTCTTTGTATGTCTTTAGGCCCCAGACATCTTCTGCTATTGCCTTGTGCTTCTGTTTTTTAATTGAGGTTATTCAGGTTGATTGCTGTCTGTGTTGCATTGTTTTAGAGGAGCTGACTCCCATTTTTCAGAAAGTCAAAGAGCACTGGGCTCTTAACAAAATATTCTTTTAAATCATTTTATCACAATTCATCTACATATATTGTGCAAAACACCTTCACATGCCTGCTGCCATCATCATTCTCAAAACATTTACATCTCATTTGAACCCTTGACATCAGCTTTTCATCTTTCTCCACTCTCCCTCACAAAGAATTCATATTTTAAAAATTATTATTATTTTGCCATATCCTATGTTATCCAATGTTTCCATACCCCAGGAAAGAGGTCATATATAAATCCTTATAAATGGTTTCCCCTTTCAACTCCACCTTCCCTCCACCCTACTGGGATTGCCACATTCACCACTAGGCCTTAAAGGATCACCTCTCCTGGACTCCCCATGTTTCCAGTTCCTATTTGTACCAATGAAGATCCTCTGTTCTAACTGGATTTGTAAGATAAAATTAGGATCATGATTGTGGGGTAGAGGAATCATTTAAAAACTAGGGGAAAGTTGCATATTTCATCATTGCTACACTGTACCCTGACTGGCTCATCTCCTCCCTGCAACCCTTCTTTAAAATGATGTCACTTCACCTTCATATGGGCTTTGGGTCCCCAATCTGTATACCTCCTCATTTATTATGATATAATTCTTAGTTCTTTGATACCTGATACTTGATCCCTTTGACACCTTGTGGTCACACAAGCTGGTGTGATTCTTCTATGTGGGTTTTGCTGCTTGTGAGCTAGATGGCCACTTGTTTACCTTCAAGTCTTTAAGACCCCAGATGCTATATCTTTTGCTAGATGAGCATCATTAGCTTTCTTCACTACATTTGCTTATGCACACATTTGTCTTCAACAATCATATCAGGAAGGTGGTTATGCAATGATATGATTTTTAGTGGTTTGAAGCCTGATAATTGATCCTTTTGATACCTCATGGTCACACAGGCTAGTGTGCTTTTCCATGTGTGCATTGTTGCTTCTGAGTTACATGGCCACTTGCTTATTTTCAAGCCTTTAAAACTCCACACTATACTTTTGCTAGCTGGACACCATCGGCTTTTTTCACCACTTTTGCTTATGCACACATTTGTTATCAGTGATCGCACCAGGAAGTTGGCATCATGGAATGCCAATTTAATAGAACAAAGTGTTCTTGCATTGAGAAAGTGCTTGAGTGGTGCTCCAATGCTCATCTACTGCCTTAGTACTAACCCTGAAAGTATATGCACATAGCTCTATTTCCCCATCATCATATATAAATATATTCACCTATGTACATGCTTGTATTTAGACCTCCATAAATGCCTTTTGCCTTCTAGTTCTTTTCTCTATTTCCTTTTACTTTCCTCTTGTCCCATTATCCTGCTCAGCCTTCATTTGGTTTCTGTAATTTCTATTACGTTTGTCTTGATCAATCCCTTTCAGGCCTCTCACACCCACCTTGGTACTGATTTTGGATCACTTGCTGTTCCCTTATCCCTGAGTTGGCCAACACCACTTACTTCCCCACATCTCCCTATCTTAATACTTTGATTTTTATTAATTAATATATTTTCATATGTGCTCACCTATGTTTACATCTCTATTCATAGCTTTGCTTTGTATTTCCTCTAATTCCTTTTACCTTTCTCCTTTCCCACCAGCATGTTTGTCCTTCTTCTCCCTCTTTTTTTTTGGAGGGTGCATCACTGCCCCCTTGTGGCCATGGGAGTTACCCAGCCTTGCTCCTGGAGAGCTGCCACTAGACTTGAACCAACAAGCCCATTGGCCACAGTCCTGTACTCAATCACTGCACCACCAGGGCTCAGCCCCGTCTCCCTCTTAATAATTCCTCTCATCTAGATTACTTCAACACCACCAGGATCTCTACATGCTCCTCCTTGTTGCTTTTAATTTCCTAGTTGTTCCTCTGTCTATGGCATTATTTGATCACTGCTTTTTCCTCCAGGGTTGGGTTCAATCCTTGCTAGGGTGCCTGGACCTTGTCTCAGGAATATATGCACTTGGTGGCTTTCCCCCTATGCTCCTTGTGATTTTTAAACTCACCTCAAGGGATTCATGTTGTACTTGTCCTTTTGTGCTTGACTTACTTCGCTCAGCATAATTTCCTCTAAATCTTCCCATGCGTTGATGTGTTTCGTATGTTCATTGCTACTTTTTAGTGATGCATAACATTCCATTGTCTGTCTATAGCAGAGTTTTTTAATCAATTCATCAGTTAACAGAAATTTAGAATTTCCAATTCTTTGTGATTGTGAACTACACTGTGATGAATATTGGAACATAAATGTATGGTCGTTGACTATTTCTTACTTCTTCTGGATGTATGCCAAGCAGGGGGATTGCTGGATCACATGGCAGCTCAATTTCATTTTTTTTAGGTATCACCATATCGATTTGTTCCATGGCTGCATATACTTACAGCACCACCAGCAATGGATGAGCATTTCTCTCACCACATTCCTTCCAACATTTGTTGCTGCCGGTTTTTTATAATTAGGCTATCTTTCAGGTTGTTAGATAAAACAACTCATAGTTGTTTTAATTTGCATTTCCCTTGTGGTTATGATTGGAGACGTTTTCTCATATGTTTATTGGCTATTTTGATATCAGCTCTTGTGAACCTTCTGTTCAGGTCTTTTTCCCATTTCCTTACTGCGTTGTTTTTTGTTGTTGTTTTTACTGTAGTCTAGTAGAGTATTGTAGATTTTAGTAATAAGACCTTTGTTTGATGTGTCATTGCTAAAGATGTTTTCCTAGTCTGTGGGCTTTCTTATTACTCTCTTGAGAAATTCTTTCAATGTAAACAGGCGTTCTATCTTCCTTATTTTCCATTTTGGTCAATTTGTGCTTTGTCTGTGTTTGTGTCCTTCCCTATTTCCAATAGTCTATGTATTACCTGTGCAAAGTTCTCTGATTTGTTCCAATTCCTTCATTGATGGCCTTAATAGTTTGGGGATTTTCTTTGAGGTCTGTGATCCTCGTTGAGCTTATTCTTGTGCATGGAATAAGGCAAGGGTCTTCATTTTTCTGCAGGTAGATATCCATTTTTCCCAGCACCACTAGTTGAAGAAGGCATTCACTTCCCATTTGATATTTTTGGGACCCTGACCAAAGATCAGTTGTTTGCCTGCTGATGGCTTCATTTTTTATTATCTAGCTCTTTTCTACTTGTCTGAATATCTGACAGTATGCCAGTACCGTGCTGTTTTGAACAGTGTGACTGCATAGCAAATGTTAATGTCAGGTAAAGCAAGTCCTTCAACTTAGTCCTTCTTTTGGGGGAATTCTCTGTCAATTCATGGCTTCTTCCATTTCCATGTGAATTTGGTACTTAGTTTTTCCAACTCTTTAAAGAAGGACATTTGTGTATATATTGAGAAGGCTTCCAACTTGTGTAGTGTCTTGGGCAGGACTCACATCTTTACTATATTAAGTAAAGTCTAATTCACAAGAATGGGACAGCCTTTCATTAATGAAGGTCACTCTTGGTTTCTTGTATTAGTGTTCTGCAATTCTCATACAAATCTTTTTGGGCATTTTTGGTTAGGTATAAGTCTAGATATTTCTGTTTGTGCTTGGCTATTTGTACTTGGCTTTTTTATTTCTTCTTCTATGGACTCCCCCAATGCATATCACATTCTGTTAGACTTTTCTTGTTGATCTTCTATCCTGCCTGTGTGTCATATTCCTCTAACATGTCCAGTATGACTCTTGTGGAGCTTTTGGGGGTTCCATATATAAAATCATAAAATCTGCAAATAATGAAAGATACAACTCTTCTTCCCACAGATGAATATCGTTGATGTCTTTCCTTTGACTTATCTTGTTATGTAGGGTTTTCAGTACAATGTTAAATACAAACAGGGATAAGGGACACCCTTGTTTTCATCTTTACTCCATTGACTACCAATTTGGCTAATGGCATTTCATAAATAGCTGGTATGTTATATTGAGGAATTTTGTTTCCATTGCTGTCTTCTTGAGTGTTTTAAAAAGGAATGGGTCCTAGATGCTATCCAATTTTCTTTTCTGTGTCTGTTGATATTATCATGGAGTTTTTAATCCTTTTTCTTATCAATGTGCTGAATAATGCTGATAGACTTTCAGATATTGAACCATCCCTGCATCCCAGGAATGAATTCCCCTTGTTCATGGTCAATTATTTGTTTTATAAACTTTCATGTTCTATTGACCAGTATTTTGTTAAGAATGTTTGCATCAATGTTCATTAAAGTAATCAATCTGTAATTTTTAATTCTTTTGTGATCCTCGCCCACTTTAGGTAACAGTATTTTGCTAGCTTCATAAAAAGATTTTGGGAGTTTGTCATCTTTTTCTATGCTCCTAAAGAAGAGGACATTGAAGAGGACATTGGTGTCAGATCTTCCCTGAATTCTTGTTAGAATTATTCTGTGAAGGCATCTGGCCTGGAGAACTTTTAGTTGGTATTTTCTTACTAGCCTTTTGCTATGGGTCTGCTGAGTTGCTTGACATCCATCTGGATAATGTAGGGAAGGATTGTTTTTCCAAGTGTTTGTCCATGTCTTCTAAGTTGTGGGGCTTCATCATAACATGGAACTTAATAATACTGTGTAATTTGTTTTGTAATTTGAGTAGGGTCCATTGCAAATTCCCTGTTTCATCTATCATCTTGCTTTTTGATGTCTGTTCTTTTCTTCGTTTGGTTACGTTTGCCAGCCAACTCTAAATTCTGTTATTCCTTTCAAAGAACCAAGTGTTAGTGTATTGATTTTTTTTGCGTTATTTTCTTGTTTTCCCACTCATTTATTTGTGTCTTTATTATTATTATTTCTTTTCTTTTGCTATTTGTAGGATCATCCTGTTGACTCCACTGTAATTGCTGGAGGTTTTGTGTTAGTGTATCACAAGATTCTCCTTCTTTTTCATGCATGCATTTATTGCTATCAAACTTTCTCTGATCACTGTCTATACCAAAGATTTGGGTACATCGTATTCTTATTCTCATTGGTTTCTAGAAGCTTCCCGAGTTCATCTCTGATGGATCAATGCATACTCATTTTTCAGTATGAAATTATTCAGTTGTTTGCCCTTGTTTTCTTAATCCTTTTTTGTTTATATTTAGCCTATGGCATAAAGGTCCAAGAAGGAAGCCTGAGTGACCTCTATGTGCATGAATTTAAATAGACTTGACTTGTGTCACAGCATGTGGGATACAAATATGTGTGAATATGTTGAATATGTGTCATGTGGGTTTGAAAATAATGTGATCATTTTTTCATTTTTTTGGAGACCTCTGAAAATTTCTATCAGGTAAAGTCACCTAATTGTAGAGTTTAGTTCTGTAGCTTCTGTATTAAGCTTCTATCCTTATGATCTATCTTCCTCAAAGAAAAGTTTATTAAAGTCACTGATTATAATTGTTGAGCCTGTGATTTCAAATGCTTTTGATTGATGAAATTTGCTGGTCTCTCATTGGGTGCATAGATGTTTATTATGCTCACTGATTCTTGGTCTACTGATCCTTTGGGCTTTATAGAGTGCCCTTCTTATCTCTTGTTATGGCTTGTACCTTAAGATCAATTTTGTCAGAGATTAGGATTGTGACCTAACCTTTTGTTGAATTACAATTACAATTTGCTTGGTATATTTTTCTCCAGACTTTGATTCTCAGGCTAATTCTACCTGCACACTTGAGAAGAGTCTCTTGTAGGCAGTAGATTGACAGCTGTGTTTTCTAGGTCAGCCAGCTACTCTCTGTGTTTTAATGAGTGAGTTCAGTCCATTGATATTCAGAGTTATAGCATCTATCAGTGGACTTTATATGGCATCTTGTACCATTTGTGCTTGTTTTTCTTCCTACCTCCTTTCTAATCAGTGCATGGTGTGAATAACTGTGTGATTTATTCTTGCCTTCTTTTTACTATTGAGCCCATGTTATTTTGGGTGCTGTTTTCAAGGTGTTGAACTGTGAGTAGAGTTGTCCTACATGGTGATCTTCCATTTGTGCTCAGTAGGTGTTGTTTTCTGACCACACTGGGTCATCAAAGATTTTCTTCAAGCTGGATTTCTTTTAACATATTTTTTGAGGTTTTTCTTTGTCTAGGAAATCTCTTACTTCATCATCTTATCTTGATAGATAATTTGCTGGACAGAGGATTCTTGGAATTGCATTGTTTTCCTTTAACTTTTGGAAGATGTTACTCTACTGTCTTCTCTTTTTCATGGTGTCTACTGATAAATCTTAGCATATTCTTATTTGGCTAACATATTCCCTGTCTGCTTTGCTAATTTTGTCCTTTTCCTCAAAATTGGATAGCTTAACTATTATATGTCTTGGTGAATTCTTTCTTGGATTTGTTCTAGCTGCTGCCCATTCCGATTTCTGGTTGCCTTTTTTTGGCCTTAAGCTGGGGAAATTTTTTTTTTTCTAGGAACTCTCTTGCTATTTTTGCCTTTGACTTCTTTGTTGTGTCTTGATTTGGTAATCCAAATATTCTGATGTTGTTCCTTTTCATAACAACCAACATTGATCTCAGCTGTTCATCAGTTTCTTTGATTATCTTGTTTGATTGTCTTACCCCTTTGTTGGAGTCTGGTTATCTACAAGGTCACTGATTCAATCCTCAGCTTCTTTTTCATTTGTTGTTGAAGCCTATTAATTTTTTATTTGCTTTTGTTACTTCATCCCTTAACTCTTATATTTCTATTTGGTGCTTGTTCCTTAGTGCTTGTATTTCCCTTTGGTGTGTAGCCTTTATCTAATCTATCATTTCATCATTTTTCTATATTACTTCCCTCATGTCTTGTAGGACTTCAAACAGCATTCTGAAGATTTGTTTTTGTGGCAGTTCAACTTCTATTTTATCTATGCACATGGCTTGATCCATGTCTTCCTTTTTTTTCTCCTGTTTTATTGGTAATGTGGGTGGTTTCTGTCTGCATGTCATTTTGGAGGAGCTAGGTGCCATTTTCCATGGAGTCAAAAGGCCCAAGGTTTTCTCTTTGGGGGACTGGTAGAAATCTTTCCACAGGTTACCTGAAGCCAACTGCACTGGAGGGTTGGATTACTCCTTGATTTAATTAGGGCTTTACTCTTCTTAGACATCTGTTATGCCCTATTTGAAAGGCAAGTCTGGTAGGTCTCTCAGGGCACACTAGTGGGCTGGTTGCAGGCAGCCAGTGTAGCTCCATGGTGATGAGTGCTTAACAATGGTGGGGTAAACCGCATTGCCATGGCCAGGGGTGCTGAATGAAGGTGTGATAAACCCCACTGTCATGGTATAAGTGCCAGGCTAACTCAGGAAAGTCTTATTTCTGTAGATGGCATTGCTTGGCAAATGTAAGAAGTGACCTGTTTCCACAGGAGGTGGGGGGGGGGGCGGTCAAGTGACTATAGTGAAAGCATCACTGACATAGGGTAAAGGCACTGAGAGCCATGGGCCACTGAGAGGTCAGTGGTGCTGTGGAGATAGGTACAGATACAGGAGAGCTTGGTTGCACTGTTCTGGAACACTGCCCCATGTAGGCTGGGAGTGGTTAGTGGAGAGACACTATGGTGTTGCTGCTTCATGAAGGCTGGAGCAGCCAGCAGTGTTGCTCAATGGCTCCAGAGGGACTGGTAGCAAGAGGCTATGCTGCACCGCATAGGTGGGAAGGGCTTGATACTGTACCATGAAAAAATAGGCACAGGTGGGGGGAAGGGGGGAAACACAGTTTCCATAGGGGTGGGGGATTGTCAGGAAATGGATGGGATAACCCCTACCACCGCAGGTGACAAAATTTATTGCAGGCAGATTTCAGGCTGGTCCCTGGGGCCCTGGGTGGGTGGTGGAAAGTTATCCAAGCTTGGGAGAGGGATCAACCACCACTTGGAGGGAGGGCAGCCTTGGAAGAATGGAGCAACTCAATGAGGGGTGTGCTGCAGGTAGCAGTTGCCATGTGGGTTTACAGCTGAGGCTGTGGGAACTTAGAAGGGCAGTCTGACCCTGGTCCAGAAGGAAAGATCAGGGGGAGGGGAAACTGGGTGTGTGGTGACCACAGAGGCATGTGGAAGCAATACAACTGACTAGGGTACCCCTGGGACCAGGTCACATATTCCTGGGGTTCTAGCGTGAGGCCAGATGTGCAAAGGTTTGCCTCCCATACCATGTAAGCAATCTGCGTTGTCATGGAGGAGTGTTTATACTTACCAGAATCCCCTCTCCCCCTGACTTGTCCTCCTGGACACCAAGCTAATTGGCTGTCACGTTTTCCCAGTGTGGGCTGCTTTACCTGGGCACCATCTTGCCAGACCACTTGGTGATCTTCTTTTGCAAATATTTTACACCAGAAAAAACCGTAGGACAATTCTCCTGTTTTCTGGGGCCACACAGAATTGGACTTGATTATATGACATCAGATTCCACCATTAAAAAGGCACTTAGCAGAATCAAAGATAGGAATAGGAGATCAAGACTTGAAAGCTGGAGCTCCAAAAGGCTAAAAAAATGTAAAACAAAAAACTCACAGTTATCCTAGCTCTATGTCAGCAATTTGAGTTTTTTCATGTACCCAAAAAAAGATCCCTTTAAAATCACAGAAGTGTTGTGAATAATAGAAAAGACTTCCTTAATTATACAGATTGATACAAATTGGATCTGATTTTGAAAACACATATTTATGGGAATGTTGTTTAGGGCTTATGTCTCTCTCTGTAAGTCCTCTATAATTCTGAGACTTGCTTTTGGAAAATAACTATTGCTAGATTTTGTTAAGTTGTTCTTTTTGATTTCTAGTGACAGTGATGAAAAACCTCTCAAAGGAAGCCTTCGGTCCCTCAACAGGAATATCCAGGCCACAGAAAGTGCTGATAGCTTAGTGGAATATGGAGAAGGAGATCAGGGTCTATTCAATGAAGATGGATCATTCATTGGTGCTTACACTGGTTCTAAGGAGAAAGGATCTGTTGAAAGCAATGGAAGTTCTACAGCAACATTTCCACTCCGGGCATAAACACTCCACATGTAGAGAGCAGCAATGGTTCATACCAAGCTTCCATATTTATCTGTATGAGAGAACAATGACACTTGTTTAGGAATAAAAACATGTTGGCAGAGATTTCATCCAGAATTCAAGAATTTTACAATTGTACTGAGAAAAATAGCATGGCCTTGAAAGAATAAAATGCCAAGTACTTCAGGCTTTTATTTTTTGCAGGTGCTCACAATGCAGAACACAAAATAAATCCTATATTTAGATTCACCTCAGTTGAATCCAAAGTACCCATTAAGTGTACTCCATATTTACCTGGTTTTATTGTTTAGTTTGTTTTTAATATATGTGGCCAACTTGTGGGATATTCTCCATATGCATATTAGTACTTAGTCTCAGAAAACTTTCTTGGTGACCATAGTACTTCACAAATGGTTAAAAGATGGTAAGCAAACTGTTTATTTAATACATAAAAAAATGTATTGTTAAAACAGTTCACTGAATATATACAGCCTAACATTTTGATTTAAATTTTGAGTAGCAAAGAGTCTTCATTCAACAATTAACTAGAATTTATTGAACTCCTACTTGTTCAGAAATGGTAATGCTTAAACAGAAATGTAATGTTTTTCAGTTCCAATATGGATTTTATATTTCTATCAGTTTTGCTATAGAAACGTCCCCTTCCCCCCACTCTTGAACAAAACAGCTGCAAAGGAAGTGGTGGTTAGAAGTGATCTTTTAGAAACAATAGGTGTGAGGTGTCCATTATTATTCTGGCATCTTGTGTATCTATTTAAATGTCAACTTCTAAATTGACTGCTCTGACCTTTTCCTTGTGTTTATATAATGGCATGCTTGCATATATTTTATGAATACATTGCATATATTATGTTAATAGTTACACAATTTAGACTATAGATTTTTTTAAATTTTGAAGTGAGAAAAGAGCATTAACAGGCATGTGTGCACAACTAGAGTAAGATATCTTTTCTCTTCCAGTTATAGCTGCCACAAAAAACATAGGTTATAAAACTGAAGACTGCACAAAGTATTTGGTATTGGTTCCAATATTGCTTTTCTCAACAGTCTCAAAATAAAATATCATATAAATATTGAGGGAAATACTTTCATATTTTTTATTATAAGGATTAGTGGTTGAGTGTGTTTGTAGCTCAACTCCAAGGGGAAAACAAAAGAAAATCGTTTACAGTAGAAATTCCTACATATGTTTGTGATGGCTTTAGAATTTGTATGTTTTCATTATATTCGCCTTCTGTGCAAAGTCAGTGCAAATTTAGGAAATGTGGGCTACTAATCTTTTGAAAAATTTACATGAGACTTCTTAGAAATAATATAAAATCCTATGCATACATGTAAGTAAAATGCAATGTTTAATTTATCATTTTATGGAAACATTTTTAAAAATTATGTTTCAATGAAATTGACTCACAGATTTGACTTTTTTTTCTACACTATGGCTATGGATATGAATTGTTAAATATTTAACTTTGATTTATATCATTAGTACATTTATTGTGAACCAGAATTAGGGCAAACACAATGACCAATGGAGTAATGCATGTAGAATATGTCATTTTTTTCTATTTTAACTTTATATCCTCTTCAAAATGTATAAGCAAAAAAATGAATGTCTTAATTAAAACAAAACTTAATGGACTCAGTATTGGACCACACTCATTGTGAGCAATCTGATGGGAGAATGCTTCCTGGTTTTTCTATTTGAGCATATCAAGTCATATGTCTCCCTTTTTTTTGGGGGGGGGCATCACTTCCCTCTGGTGGGAGTGGGAGACCCAGCCTTGCTCCTGGAGAGCTGCTGCTGGATTTGCACTGCCAAGTCAATGGGCCACAGTACCACATTCAGCCACTACACCACCGGCGCTCAGTTTGAGTCATATGTCAAGCAGTACAGCTTGAGCTTCATGCTCCTTTTTCATCTTCCTTTGTCCACTTTTTCACCCTCCTTTGTCCACATCTTTTCCATAGGAATACTGTCAGCTACAGATTAGGACAAACTTGCAATTGCTATGTACTTTTCTTTCTTTTCAACCAAAAAGTGATTTTAAAAAACTCACATGAGTTGGAAATAATTTCAAATAACCATCAGGAATAGAATTAGTAGAGGTTTAGTAATGCTTAAGATTAGATGCTAATTCTGAGATACTAAAATTTTTGCTCTTTCTAGACCTCAGTGCTCACTTTTAGTTGAAAAACAGTGTTAAGAAAAAAGTTGCCTCTGTGTATCTTTTCTGAATGGGCAATGCATGGAAATATGAAAACTGAGATTAGGCAATGACTACCGCATGCTTTTTAAATGTAATTTGACTTCTACTGGAGATTTTCAATACAGAAGGAATACATTCCATGACTTGCCCTGATTACAATAATCTAATTGTTTATTGATTTGTGACTTGAGTAAGCTTTAAAAGAAAAAAGAGAGAGTCAATCATTTTAAATGCAGTTTACTCTTTCCCCTCAGAATCTCAGTAACAACTCACGAATTTCAGTGCTGACTATAACTATTTGTACAGGCAATCCTTATATTTTTGTTCTTAATTGATTTTGCACTAACTTCATCTAGGCTAGTGTCAACATTATTTCATGTAATAGACTGTATATAATCATAAGGATGTTTTACAGGCATGAGTTCTGGAGAGTGGTCAAATTTTATATCTCTTCCTGGTTCCAGCACTGATTTTGTACTTAAGTGCTAGACTAGCTGTTTAACCCTTTGCTTTGAGTGGTCACAATAGCAAAGTGCTAATGATTCCCTCAGTTATCTTATCTTTGTCACAGGGTTTTCTTTTTTACAAAGAAAAAGAATTGAAAATGGTAAAAGCTAAGATGCCTTTTAACTTCATATACTTTTAATCTAATCATCTGTTTAAAATTCACCCCACCTAGCAACTTGGTACACTTTTCCTGTAAACACATGAATATATTTTTATAGAAAAACTAACCTACAGGAAATAAAAGAAATCTACTGTTCAATAGGCTGTATGATTTGCACATGCCATTGAAAATTATTAATCGGAATAAAATCAAGCAGGGTCTTTGCTATACAAAAAAGTTTTTCACTCATTTTGCATGCGTATTTCTAAAAAATGTGAATTGAATGGATTTATTCTATTGGTGTAAAGGCATCTGATATTTTAGATGTTCACATGTTTATAAAAATGTAGAGCACAATGAAATTATGCTGGAAATCTCAAATAATATTTTTGTTCCTATTTTATACTCACGGAAGAGATATGCTGAAGAGAGAACCATGAGAAATGTTGGTGTGTTTTTCTAAGCATTCAAACATATTTGCCAATTAATAAGTATGTTTACATGTCACTTGGTATAATTCTTGTAGTAATTTAAAGTTGACTCTAAAGGATTGGGGTTGTAATCTGTGGTAGTCTATATCCTAATATTCCTGTACTGAAATAAATAGGGTTGAACCAAAGCTTACATTGTTTTAGATGGCAAATTCTGATAATGCCATCAGAAGTAAAGGATATATAGAAAAGGTTCCCCTGAAAACATTTTGTTTATATGTTTGGATTAATATTCTTAGTAGAACCTTATTAGAAAAGTATTTGTATCGTAGGTGGTGTTTGTATTATGCTTATGGATATGTATGGTTTCCAATATTTTCATCATACATGAAATTCAATTTTCCAAATGAAAGTCCAACTTCATATGCTATAAATATGTCTGTACTTTTTCTATATGGATGAAAATAATGAGAATTTGTGTTTCACCCTTATTTGTAGTGTCCTTTGATTCTGGATTATCTATAAATGAAATATAAATTAATAAAGTTAAAATGAGATTCAGCCAGTGTATATTCATTCAAATGACTAAGAATAGACAATTTCATATCAACATCTATTACAGTCTATCCAATATAGTTTGTATTAATATATAAAATTTAATATGAATGAATTCATCAGATTAATTTAAGAACAATGTAGAAATATTTTCTAAGAAAATATCAAGGGCACTATACTTTCAAATAAGAGCAAAAGACAATATTTATATAGTCCTAACCAATTGGGACACCAATCAGAGCTAAGCAGACAATCTGTTGAAAATCATGGTCTTTGAAAATACATTTGCAGTAAATTCATGTATTATCACATTTCATTTGTCTGAGGATGTGTAAAAATTCAAATAATTTGGATTAAAACTTTAACTGAAACCCAGTTTATTCATAATCTAGGTTCATAATCACTATCTTAAATGCATTTTCCTCCCTCTTTAAGTTCTATATGCATTCTCCCTTAGAAGTGTTACACTTGAGTTTAGCTGAGAATTGACCAGCTGATCAACTTTAGCAACTTCTTTACTATAAACTGTTAGAGACACAAAATAAGGGAAGCTAGCAACTACTATATTATATAAAAATTGCATGGATGCAACCTAAAGAGTAATAATGCAAAGAAATCTATTTTAAATGAATCTCAGATATTTAATTATATCCAACACAATAATTTGAAGGACATTAAAATACAATAGAATATTTTCAACAGCATGCTGCAGAAATAGTTACCCTGAATATGTTCAGTCTGGCATTTGTACCTTCAATTAAATTTTGTACCTTTATTCTTTTCTTGTTATTCTTACTTATTACCCCAAATGTAAGAATTCTCAGGATATATATCCTTAGACTAATGGCATCCCACTGATAAAGAATTCTTGTGGCCAAGATAAACTTGTAGAAACATAAGTACAACAGTTTTCAAGGACCCTTAATTTGGATTTTCCTGTTTTACTATGTATCACATAATGGGATGTAATGCCATATATTAATACAGGCTAAAATATAGACATTGAAAAAAATAATAGCATTTCAACCAAAATATGTAAATTTTACTAAGAAATGGAAAACATGGTATGTGGTTGGTCAAATTATACTGCAATTTTTTTTTTTTTTTTTTTTTTTTTAGTTTTTTGGGCATCACGGCTCTCCGGTGGTGGGAGTAGGAGGCCCAACCCCACTGCTGGAATTGAACCTCCGTCCCAGTGGGCCGCAGTCCCGCGCACAACCACTACGCCACCGGGGCTCAGCCCATACTGCAATTTTAAACTGATATTTGCCCCCAAAACCCACTGCCATGAAGTCAGTCTCCACTAGGAACCTGTAGGACAGAGGGAAAATGCCCAAGAGGGTTTCCAAAGAGTCATCTTTAGGGAAATACGTTTGCATTTGTCTCCCTGGGTGATTCCTGGGTTCAAACCCCTGACCTCAACCACTTTTACCATTGCATTCCCAGGGTTCTTTAAAATTGGTTATAATGCCAAAGGATGTACACTGGAGCTGGAAACATGGGAATTTAGAATAGATGATTCCTTCAGGATCAGTGGTAGGAGTGGCGATACCAGGAAGGCTAAAGGGATGGTGGAGCAGAAAGGGGGACCCAATTACAGGGATCTACATATAACCTCCTTTCTGGAGTACAGACAACAGGGAAGTGAGTGAAGGAAAACATTGGACAGTGTATGATATATGAGAAGATAATAACAATTGGTAAACTATTAAGGGTTCATGGGGGAGGGAATAGGAGAGTAAATATGGGGAGCTGGTACTGGGGAGGATGTTTTGAGAGTGATGATGGCAACAAGAGTGCAAATGTGGCCTGCATACAATTGACATATGCATTGATGGGAATTCTATGAGCCCCCAATAAAATGATTTATTTTTAAAAGGAGGGGCAAAGAGGAGCTTAACACCAACAGCTCAAGTAGAAAATATTTGGAAATGAGGATGGCAAAATCTGAAAGAGAGTTCCTGATACAAATGATGCATGGAATGTTATAAGAGCTGTGGGCTGAGCCCCGGTGGCGGAGTGGTTGTGCGCGGGACTGCGGCCCACTGGGACGGAGGTTCAATTCCTGCAGTGGGGCTGGGCCTCCTACTCCCACCACCGGAGAGCAGTGATGCCACAAAACAAAACAAAACAACAAAAAAAAAAAGAGCTGTAAGAGCCCCTAATAAAATCATTAAACAATTGATCAGAGTGTTCATCAACATTTTAAAAATGCCCAAAAGAAGTTACTTAGATGACTTAATTATCTGATATGTGGGGAAAATTAATTTGATATATTTATTGCATTCAAATCCCCAGGAGGAGAATATGGCATCCTGATTTATTTGACCACGGGGTTTGAAAACTCAACCCTATGTCTGGGTACCACTGTTAGTTACCTATGTCACATCTAAGACTTCAATTGCAATGTATAGACAGATGACTTCATGATTCACTTTTTCCATAATTAGCCTTAGATCCAAGACCTTCTGCAGGACAGATTTCTGGCTGAAGCAAACAGTTGTAACCAGCTACTTACTCCAGGGATCGGATGTTTGAACCTCCTTGTGAGATTTTAGAAGAAAGGCCTCACAATCTGATTTCATCGATTATAACCAGTGAAAATTGCATGGAGTGCAAATCTACTGTGTCACACATGGAGTCATCATGAGTCAGAAAGGGCATAAGAGCAATAAAATTGACTTGGTCTTCTTATAAAATACATTGCCACTGATGTACATCACTACTCGAGGCATCATCCTTGATGCCAGCCACCATTCTTTTTGAGCTTGACCATCACATCAGCTACTTCCATACACTGTCACCTCTCTGGCAGGGCCACTATCTAAGGATATATTACCAGGTTAGTCTGTGTCTAACAGCTTCTTTTCCCCGCTTTTCTCTATTACACAGGCAGTGACCTTTAAAAAAATATGTTGATAGTGCTTCGTGACTTTGAATTTAAGTACATTTTTTTTTCATTTTATTTATTTACTTATTTTTACAATTTTTTGTTTTGTTTTTTTAATACAAAGGTTTTATAATATTCTTTCTCAGCTGTAGAGCCTACCTAATTTTTTTTTTTTTCTGATCAAGTCTCGTTTATTTGGGAGAAGTAAACCAGTTTTATAGGGCAAGCAAGCTTAGGCAATTAGCATATGGTGATCTTCAAAATTAACAAGTGAATGGCAGCACAGCTGCTTTCTATTGATAAATACAAAGGTACTTAACTTGGCCTTCATTGCCCTGCATGGTCAGGCTCACAGTAAGCTCCTAAATGTTGTGCTCTTTTCTTCGTTTTTAGAAATCTAGCCACAAAAATTATGATAGACATCTTTTCTACAGTGCTTCAAAAGATACTTGCCCTCATTTTACTTGCCCTAGACACTGCTGAAGAGAATAGCTCTCCATGAACTCTGACTGATTAATATTCAGGCATTTGGAACTAAAACATGAGATATCATAAGACCCTTCTTGGTGTCTATTCACATTGAACTTGAAAATGTCAAGTAGCTAATATCTTATGGAATAAAAAGATCCCTTATTCAATGAAATTTTGAAGATGGCATAAGGCCAGGTAATTTCCTGTTCTATTGAACATAGGATTTCCAGGAGCTGAAATTCACTTGATGGCACCTATCAACAATATTCAATGGGATAAATTCCAAAACCCTACCTTCAGCCCCTTACTAAATTATTTGATAATCCCATAGGATACAGTAGTCACCTGCACTTAACGGAGGCCAGTTTGACTCTCTTGCCTTCTTCACATCCCCTTTCCCACATGGAAGTTGTTAATCCCTGTTGATTTGGTTCCAACTCACAACAACCCCTTATGTAAGCGAAGAAAACTATCTGTCTTACACCATCTATCATAACGATCTTTGGTACGTTTTAGCCCACTGCTCGCCCATGGCGTCAATTGAACTTTACTAAACATGCCTTTCGCCAGTCATCGATCCTTTCTAATGGTGAGTCCAAAGTAATTTTCTTTAGGATTTCAGTGACCAGTTTTCAAATGATATCACCCGTCTTTTCCTTCAAGTGTGGAAGACTTTCTAAAAATTATCTATTATAAATACATTGTTGGTATTTGAAAAATTGGTCACCTAGTTTATAGCAACACATGACCCAACACAATAAGACAAAATTATACATAGGAAGTGGACAAGGGAGTGTTTTTCCTTTAGTCATTAAATCAATTCCAAATTATAGAGACCCTATGTATAACACAATGAAACATTACATGGTCCTGTAACTCCTCACATGTTTGCAAGCTTTGTTGTAGTCACTGTGTCATTCTATCACATTGAGGGGTTCAGTTATTAAATTTTATGTCAAATCAAACTTGTCTGAAAGGGTAGAGGGCACACTCTCAACCAAGCCTAATCATGACTCTTTGGAGGTGTGCCATTTTATAAAAGGGATTCTGGGAACTTTTCTCCCCTCTTCTGCCCCTTCACTTGCTCCTCTCTGGGACTCTGTCTCTGCCTCCAAGAGTGATCTCATATAGGCTACCAATTTAGAGAGCTATGGTGCCCTGCAAGGTTTCCATTGACCTTTGTTCCACACTATGATCTTCCTGCTTCTAGGTTTATCTTTTTGCATCATCTGCCTGTACCTACATGAATCTGAAGAGGGCTCCAGTTAGCATTAGGCACCTGTACTTGAGTTTGACTAACCTGGGATGCATTCTTTCTCTAAAATTGGATCTTGATGTAAAGTTATTTCATACATATATGAGTGTAACTCATTTTGTTTCTTTAGACAACCCGGCCTAACATAAGTGTCTTTCTTTATTTTGCTGACCCTTTACCAAATATAATATCCTTCTCTAGTTACTGATCCCTCCTGATAAAATGTCCAAAGTATATGAGACAAAATCTCCACCTCTAAACAGTATACTGGCTATATTTGCCCTTGACAGATTTGATTGTTCTCCTGGCAGTCCATGCTCAATTCAATAATCTTCCATTACAGCAAAATTCAAACACATTAGTTCTTCTTCAGCCTTCCTTATTCTATGTGTCTACTTCTCACGTGCATATGAGGCAAGGAAAATATTGTAGCTGGAGGCAGTTGTGCCTTAGTCCGGAAAGTGATAAGTTCACTTATTAACATTTTAAAGGAGTCTTTGGCAGCAGTTTTGGATCAATGTAATACATCATTTGATTTCATGACTGCTGCTTCCATGGGTGCAGATTGTGGATCTAAGTAAAATTAAATCCTTGACAAGTTCAATCTTTTCTCTCCTCATCATAATGGCATTGCATATACGTGCAGTTGTGAGGATTTTTTTTTTCATATTGAGGAACAAACCATATCAAAGGCTGTAGTCTTTTATCTTTGTTAGTATTTGCCTAGATATTAAGTCTCTCAATCCTCCTTACGGGAATCCTGGATAAGATTTGTAGGGGTTTTGTTTGTTTGTTTGTTTTAAATTTTCACTTCAGAAACTTTTCAAATTTATCATTACTTTTAAAACCTGGTGCCATAATCTCATGGGATAGATTAGAGAATGGGCATGATGCAGCTCACGAAGTCCACATTCTATGTCCAAGTAGTGACTACAAAACCCACTAAACAAACAAACAATTTACTGCCATTGAGTCAATGTCACCAATAAAAACTCTATAGGATGCTATTAAGCTGCTCCTACTCTACTTAGAAAGGCCCTCTTTTTCCTGAATATCTACAGGAAAACAACTCATACATAACTATTGGTCTCTACTCACCAGGAGCAAAATAATAAGAAGATGGTTGAAAGTTCAGAGAAGAAATAAGTCTACAGTTTGATAGTCATAAAAGTCTCATCTGTCCTGAGGTCAGAGCTGAATAATGCTTGGCTACCAGCACCACGGGGGTTCCGACTAGGGTAACAATATATGACCATGGACAGAATGGAAGAAAAATATTCATCAAAAATCCAAATGTTTAATAATAGAGATAAATTGACCAATTGAGATTGGACAGCTCCCTAAAACTATTGCTCTGAGAAACTTTTTGGATTTTGAACTAAAACTAGCCCTGGATATGACTATTCAGTGACATAGCATTGCTGCAAACTGCAAAGTCAGCAGTTCAAAACCAACAGCCACTCCTTGGGAGAAATACAAGGCTTTTTACTCCCTTAAATAGCCTCAGAAAGCCAAAGGGGCAGTTTTCCCCTGTTTTCTGAGGGTAGTTATGAGAAGGCATCCATGCAATAGCAGTGAAAGTTTTATAAGAAGACAAATAAATAACTATTGTAAATTCATGAATGAAAAAAATTCCATGTGAAAAATGCAGATAGTAAGTGTAATGAAAAAAAAAATATTCTCCTTATCAGAATCAATTGATTCAGAGTCTCAGCATTTTTGTATTAATATTTTGAAAATATAAAATGGCTTCAACCCAAGCTCTCTTTATAATCAAATAACACTTAACATGCAGGTCTGAACACAATGCAAAAAAGTTTATCACAAAGTTTACAGTAGGCTTATTGTGTTTTTGAGAAGGGAAGTTGCTAATATTGTTTTGTTAAAAAAATCCACGATGGGGCTGAGCCCCGGTGGCGTAGTGGTTGTGCGCGGGACTGCGGCCCACTGGGACAGAGTTTCAATTCCAGCAGTGGGGCTGGGCCTCCTACTCCCACCACAGGAGAGCAGTGATGCCCAAAAACAAACAAACAAAAACAAAAAACAAAAAAAAAATCCACGATGTAAGTTTTTCTACCACTCATGTGCCAGTTTGTCAAACTTGCTAGTATGTGTACTGGTGGGAGTTTATTTGCTAACATTTAAAATACCAGTAAAGTCACAGAGCTTCCAGAATAAGAATGGTGACCTACAACCAAAGACAGTTATTTTAGGTGCCATGAAACTGGATTAGACTCATAGTGATCCCATGTACAAAAGATTAGTCAGTAAAAACCCAGAGGTTGGAAGGCATTAAGCAGTGACTGTAAAGTGGATTCAAACCTAGACTATAGTTCATTACTCTGTGCATGGAGTCTCCATGAGTTGAATCTGCATTTAAGGCAACTAGCAGCAATATGCCTTAGCTCAATAAAATGTAATTCCATGGGGACTTTTTTTGCACAAAGTGTAAATTCCAACATAAATTATGTGAATCATATATGCTTAAAAAATTTAATGCCAATGTGTGTCTGTGATGAATTTGAGCAGTGAATGCAACTTATTTTGAAAATGCAGTTTAATTAAAGTTGTAATGAAAAGACAAGGCCACTAGATGGAAGTGTTGCAAAGTCATAAAGACTACACTGTCCAGAAAGCATCATGTATTCAAGATGTTTCTTTATGAAGGCATGGAATCCACCATCTTTTCAGTAGTAGCAAAATGTGTCACTGATCAGAATTAGAATCACTTGATAGAAAATATATCATAAAGAATTGTTATTTTCTAAAGAAAGCCCAAAGAAAATCCTTCCCAGAGGACGAAGTATTTTCCTAGTGGCAGAAATAAAACATTGGCCTCTCATCTTTTAAATTTCCACACAACATTTCAGATTTCAAAAGTTTGCTCCACTCTCTGACTGACCTGCCAAACTTCTTTGAAATTTAATTTCCTTGTCTGTGTTAATGTTTTATCAGGAATGTGGGGATGAGTGAGTGAAAAAGGTTGACTAAAATAATTTCTTCCCAACTACTGCCTGTTCACTTTAAAACAAATATAAATACATGCTACATTTAATTATATTCAGATGTGAAAGTAAGCAAGAAAAATACTATGATTGCCAAAATGGAAGCATCTTACATTGGTCTTAAAATATGTAAAAATTTAATAATTTACATGACAGATTTTGAGAAAACATCTTAACAACACTCTGTAACAAGTTATAGGAAAACATTTATTTTAAGTGGTAACTATTGTGGTTTTAAATGCACCAAAGCATTCTCATCTTTCTACTTCACTACTAGAAGTCAAGCTTCCCTAATAACAATTGCCAGTTTTTAAATACTCCCACGGAAATCATCAAATCATAATTGTCTGCAGCCTTTTCCAGAAAAATGTCTGGGAGTCATTATAATTGAAATAACTACTTACAGTCTGCTGCCGGGCTTCCCTGGAAAGCAGGACTCTGCATTTTGTCATTGGGATAAAAGAAGGTAGCCTAGTTTAGGCCTTGATTTCATGGCCCTCAAATTTTCTTCACGATTCTTGGAAGCATTCTTGCTGTAGCATTAATAATTCCAGCCATTAAAACTATATCTTGGCTTTTACTGTTCCTTCCAAAAAATTCTTAATTTCTCTGGTGAAATCAGAAGAAACAGAGAACTAATTGCTTACATTGTATAGTTCAGTTCATTGGAGCACACCTTGAATTGGAATCCTGCAGATGGATGGACACATGATATCTTACATGTTATTTGTACCTTGGACTAGTCACAGTAACTACACTTGCCTAAGTAAAAGTGCATCCTCCTTATTGTTACCACTTAGCTTAAGAAAAGCCATTTTTGTACTAAACCTCCATTTTGTTCTCTAAGGAAAGAAGTAATAAAAAAACTAAGTCACTGTGACATTCTAAATGTCAGCCAGATAGCCGAAAAAACGTATACACCCACTAATATCTGGCTAAGATAGTAGGCTAGTAAAAATGCCCTTGTTATCTCTTGATATCATCCTATCTTGCGTCCTGCCCCTACCTCCATGGAATGTTTAACTAACTGTATAAAAGGGAAAGAAAAATTTGGTTCGGGCTGCAGTTTTGGACCCTGCGTGGCCATGCTGTAGCCCAAATTCGAATTTGTCCCCTTTCCCTTTTCCCCTTTCCCCTTTTTAATAAAGCTTTGCTGTATTACTCTGCAGAGATGTGGGTCAGTGGTCTTTATTGGGCACGCACTCCGCAACATTTGGAGGCCCCAGCGAGGTCGCCCACCGTCGCTGACCTACACTTGGAGGTCGGGACCTAAAACTTGTACCTGCAGGGCGCCGGTAAGTCAGGCCTGGTTTTCTTGGTTGTGTGCGCACCTTGGTTTTCTGGGTTGAGATCTCACTTGGTAGAAGGGAGAAGGCGGGACGCTGCACTAACTTCTCCCACTTCGGTCAAAGTGGCGATGGCCGCTGCAGCTCTTGGTTTCTGGTTTAGGACGCGTTTGGTATTTGACTCGGACTGATTTTTGGTTTTGCTTTTTGATTTGATGGATATGGCATTGGTCTTTGACACAAGGTATTTCTGGTTTTGACTCAGGATTGATTTTTGGTCTCGGTTTTTGATTCGTAGAATCATGTTTTAAACAATTTTTCTCTGATACCTTCAGGTGCTGAAAATTTTTGGCTAAAACTAAGACTATTCGCCTTGATTCCCTTAAACCTCTCATGTGGACTACTCTTCCTTGTTTAAATCCTCTCTCCTTAGTCTTAGGAGGCTCAGTTTTCTGCATTTTTCTGTGAGACTAAGTGCTGCTTCCCCACCGGTGTGGACCGTAAAGAAACGGGTTGGATTTGGTCTCGGGTGTTTCCTGGTGTGTTGTTTGTTTCTCTCATTACAGTATCTTATTGAAGCGGACAACATGGGACAAAGAGAGCCTAAAAGTGGTTCTGTGCCTCCCGTGACCTGCCTCACTAAAAATTTTTCTAATTTCAGAATGCGTGGAAAAAGTTACGGTGTCTCTTTAAATGCTTTTAATTTGCGAACGTTTTGCGGGTCTGATTGGCCCACCTATAATGCCTCCTGGCCAGAGGAGGGATCCTTTGATATAAATTTGTGAAGTTGGGGGCCCCGGGGAACATGCTCATCAAATGTATGTCCCTTTCACCACCTCTGATCTATATAATTAAAAAGAACAGAACCCCCCTTTCAGTGAAGACCCCCAAGGATTAATCACTCTCTTAGAATCTGCTTTTTCTGGTTTTCTGAAGACCACAACCAAAACAGTAACAACTGCTGCGGTTCTGGTTCTGTTATACTGGTTTTAACTGTGTGATCGCCGGCCGGCCAAGTGCGTCTGAGTGTTTCTGTCAGTCTGTTCATGTGGCCCTTTGTCTAGTGTCTGGGTCCTGGTTTCCTAATAGTTTTCTTTGTGGTGTTTATTTTGGCTGTGGAACTCGGAACAGTGGCCCCAGCAAAGTGGACTGTATTACAAAAAGTAAGCCTAGGTTTGGTTTATATTTGTATCTGCCTGATTTTTCCCTTATTACAGTGTATTTAAAAGCCACATTGTCACTCACTGTTGGCGACCCTGTTGCTGTAAAAATGGGTCAAAAATCAAGACAATTTTTTTTTAAATTCATTCTATTGGGGACTCATACAGCACTCATCATAATGTATACATACATACATACATACATACATATGTTGTGTCAGTAGTTACATCTTTTCTGGGATGGGGTGGGTTCTTTTTTTTTTTTTTTTTTTGATTTGTGAGAAGTAAGCCAATTTTATAGGGCAAGCAAGTTTAGGCAATTAGCATATCGTGATCTTCAAAATTAACAAGTGAATGGCAGCACAGCTGCAAGTCTGGCTTCAGAGGCCAGGGCTGTTTACAGTTACAAAGGCACAAAGGCGACAAACTACAAACCCCAGGCAACA